>QANY01013640.1:0-11512 GCA_003255025.1 Datisca glomerata | reverse complement strand
GAGAGAGGGAGGGAGGGGAGAAGAGAGAGAGAGAGGGAGAGGGAGAGAGAGGGAAGGAGAGGGAGAGAGAGGGAAGGAGTGGGAAAGAGAGAGAGTGAGAGAGTGAGAAAGAGAGGGAGAGAGGGGGAGAGAGGAAAGAGTGTGAGAGTGAGCCAGACAAAGAGATAAATATATAGAGCGAGAGAGAGGTTAAGAGGAAGGAAGAGAGGGAGAGAGGGAGAGAGAGGGAAAGAGGGGGAGAGATAGAAAGAGGGGAGGGAGATAGAGAGAGAAAGTGAGATAGAGATAGAAAGAGAGAGAGCGCGAGTGAGTGAGAGAGAGAGACAGTGATAGTGAGTGAGAGGGAGAGAGGGAGAGAGAGAGTGAGTGAGAGAGAGAGAGAGAAAGTGATAGTGAGTGAGAGGGAGAGAGAGGGAGAGAGAGAGAAAATGAGAGAGCGAGGAAGGAATGGAGGGGGAGGAAAGAGAAAGAGAGATAGCGGGGAAAGAATGGTAGGAGAGAGAGCTTTAGAGAGAGAGAGGAAGGGAGAGAGTAGGACAAAGATAGAGAGAGATGGAGAGAGAGAGTGTGAGATAACGAGAGAGAGAGATAGAGAGCGCTAGAGAGAGGGAGAGAGGGAGAGGGAGAGATTGAGAGAGAAAGAGAGAGAGACAGAGAGAGGGAGAGAGAGTGAGTGAGAGAGAGTGAGCGAGAGGGAGAGAGGGAAGGAGTGGGAGAGAGAGAGTGAGATAGAGTGAGAGAGAGGGAGAGAGGGGGGAGAGAGAGAATGAGTGTGAGAGTGAGCCAGACGGACAGAGAGATAGAGAGCGTGAGAGAGGATGAGAGAGAGGAAGAGAGAGAGAGTGAGAGTGAGCCAGGGAGAGAGGGTGAGAGAGGAAGAGAGAGAGAGTCAGAGATAGAGAGAGAAAGAGATAGAGAAAGAGAGCTTGGGAGGGAGAGAGATAGGGAAGGAGTGGGAGAGAGAGAGAAAGAAAGTGAGAGAGAGAGGGGGGGAGAGAGAGGAGAGGTAGACAGAGAGAGAAAGAGAGAATCAGAGAGAAGGAGAGGGAGGGAGAGAGAGAATTAGAGAGAGAGGGAGAAAGCTAGAGAGAGATGGAGGGAGAGAGAGTGAGAGGGAGAGAGAGAGTAGGAAAGGGGGAGAGAGAGAGGGAGTGGGAGGAAGAGCGAAAGAGAGAGGGAAAGGGAGAGAGTGAGAAAGGGAGAGAGAGTAAGAGCGAGACAAAGAGAGAGAGACAGAAAGAAAGTGATAGTGAGTGAGAGAGTGAGAGAGAGACAAAGAGAGTGAGTGAGCGAGGAAGGGAGGGGGAAGAAAGAGAGAGAGAGGGAGGGAGGGGAGGAGAGAGGGAGAGAGGGAGATAGAGTGAGAGAGTGAAAGAGAGGGAGAGAGAGGGGGAGAGAGAGGGAGAGAGCGTGAGAGTGAGCCAAACGGAGAGAGAGATAGAGAGAGTGAGAGATAGAGAAGAGAGAGGGAGAGAGGGAGAGAGGGAGAGAGGGAGGGAGGGAGGGGAGGAAAGTGAGAGAGAGAGAGTGAGAGTGAGAGTGAGAGTGAGAGAGAGAGGGAAGGAGTGGGAGAGAGGGAGACAGAGAGCGAGAGAAATTTAGAGAGAGAGGGATAGAGAGAGTGAAAGATAGAAAGATTGAGAGTGAGCGAGGAAGAGTGGGAGAGAGAGTGAGAGAGGGAAAGAGAGAGAANAGGGAGAGATGGAGAGAGAGGAAGAGAGAGAAAGAGTGAGAAATGGGAAGAGAAAGAGAGAGACAGAGAGAGAGAGAAAGAGAGCTTGTGAGGGAGAGAGATAAGGAAGGAGTGGGAGAGAGAGGGAGAGAGTGAGAGAGAGAGGGAGGAGGAGACTGAGAGAGAGAGAGAGCATGAGAGTGAGCCAGACAGAGAGAGAGATAGAGAGAGTGAGAGCGAGAGAGAGAGGAGAGAGAGAGAGATGGAGAGAGAGTGTGAGATAGGGAGAGAGAGTGAGTGCGAGAGAGAGTGAGAGAGAGAGAGAAAGAGAGATAGAGAGAGCTAGAGAGAGACAGAGAGGAGAGAGAGGGAGAGTGAGAGATAAAGAGAGAAAGAGAGAGACAGAGAGAGAGAGAGCTTGGGAGGGAGACAGATAAGGAAGGAGTGGGAGAGAGAGAGGGAGGAGTAGAGAGGGGGAGAGACGGGGAGAGAGAGAGTGAGGGAGAAAGAGAGGGAGAGGGAGAGACAGTGGGAGAAGGAGAGAGACAGAGAGAGAGTGAGATAGGGAGAGAGAGTGAGATAGGGAGAGAGCGTGAGAGTGAGAGAGGGAGGGCGGAAGAGAGAGACATAGAGAGAGAGGAAGAGAGGGAGAGAGGGAGAGACAGTGAGAGAGAGGGAGAGAGGGAGAGACAGTGAGAGAGAAAGGGAGAGAGGGAGAGAGACAGAAAGAGAGAGAATAAGAGAGGGAGTGTGTGAGAGGGGAGATGGAAAAAAATAGTGTGAGATAGCGAGTGAGAGTGAGAGAGAATGAGAGAGAAAGAGATAGAGTGTGAGAAAGCGATGGAGAGAGGGTGTGAGGTACTGAAAGAGAGAGGGAGAGAGGGGAGAGGGAGGAGTGAGAGAGAGACAGAGACAGAGAGAGAGTGTGTGGGAGAGGGAGATGAAGATAGAGAGACAGAAATAAAAAGAGAGATTCAGAGAGATAGAGAGAGCGAGAATGAGAAAGAGAGAGAGCGAGGGAGAGTGAGAGCGAGAGTGAAAGAGAGAGAGATAGAGAGAGCGAGAAAGAGAAAGAGAGAGAGCGAGGGAGAGTGAGAGCGAGAGTGAAAGAGAGAGAGAGAGAGCGAAAGAGAGAAATAGAGAGAGAAGCAGAGGGAGAGGGAGATAGATAGATAGACGCAAAGAGAGAGAGAATGAAAGAGAAAGCAATATTGAGCGAGAGAGAGAGAGAGGGACACGAAGATAGTGCGAGATAGGGAGAGAGAGTGAGAGTGAGATAGAGAGAGAAAGAGAGCGAGAGAGAGGGAGAGAGAGCGAGAGAGAGAGAGTGACAGTGAGCGAGGGAAAGAGAGAGAGAGAGAGAGAGAGAGAGCGAGGGAGGGAGGGGAGGAAAGTGAGAGAGAGAGAGTGAGAGTGAGAGTGAGAGTGAGAGAGAGAGGGAAGGAGTGGGAGAGAGGGAGACAAAGAGCGAGAGAAATTTAGAGAGAGAGGGATAGAGAGAGTGAAAGAGAGAGAGATTGAGAGTGAGCGAGGGAGAGTGGGAGAGAGAGTGAGAGAGAGGGAAAGAGAGAGAAGTGGAGAGGGATAGATATAGAGATAGAGAGAGAGGGAGAGAGACGGAGAGAGAGCGAGATAGGGAGGGAAAGGGAGAGGGAGAGGGAGAGAGAGGGAGGGAGAGCGAGAGAGGGAGGTAGAGTGAGAGAGAGCGAGATAGAGATAGAAAGAGAGAGAGGGAGAGCGAGGGAAGGAGGCGGAGCAGAGAGAGAGTGAGATAGAGAGAGATAGAGAGAGGGAGAGCGAGAGAGAGAGGGAAGGAGTGGGAGAAAGAGAGGGAAGGAGTGGGAGAGAGAGCGGGAGAGGGAAAGAAGGAGAGATATAATAAGAGATAGAGAGAGAGAAGGAGAGAGAGCGAGTGAGATAACGAGAGAGCGAGAGTGAGAGAGAGAGAGAGTGTGTGTGTGTGTGTGCGTGTGTGTGTATGTGTGATAGAGAAAGAGAGTGGAAGAGAGGGAGAAATAAAGAGGGAAAGAGAGGGAAAGAGAGAGTGAGAGTTAGAGAGAAACAGAGAGAGTGAAAGAGAGAGAGGGAGAGAGGAAGAGAGAGAGAGAAGGAGAGAGGGAGAGAGTGAAAGGGAAAGCGGGAGGGAGAGAGAGAGTGAGAGAGTGAAAGGGAGAGAGTGAGAGAGAGAGAAGGAGAGGGATAGAGATAGAGATAGAGAGAGAGAGGGAGAGAGTGAAAGGGAGAGAGGAAGAGAGAGAGAGAAGGAGAAAGGGAGAGCGTGAAAGGGATAGAGGGATAGAGAGAGAGGGGGAGAGAGAGTGTGAGAGTGTGCGAGGGAGAGTGGGAAAGAGAGAGAAGGAGAGAGAGAGGAGGGGAGAGGGATAGAGATGGAGATAGAGAGAGGGAGAGGGAGAGAGAGGGAGGGAGTGGGAGAGGGAGAGAGAGAAAGTGAGGGATAGGGAGAGAGAGCGAGAGGGAGAGAGAGGGACAGAGAGTGAGAGCGAGATAGAGACAGAGACAGAGAGAGAAAGAGAGAGACAGTGATAGTGAGTGAGAGAGCGTGAAAGTGATAGTAAGTGAGAGAGCGAGAGAGAGAGAAAGAAAGGGAGCAAGGGAGGGGGAGGAAAGAGACAAAGAGCAAGGGAGGAGGGGGAGGAAAATGAAAGGAGAGAGAGTGTGTGTGTGTGTGATAGAGAAAGAGAGTGAAGAGAGGGAGAAATAAAGAGGGAAAGAGAGGGAAAGAGAGAGAGTGAGAGTTAGAGAGAGATAGAGAGTGAAAGAGAGAGAGGGGGAGAGGAAGAGGGAGAGAGAAGGAGAGAGGGAGAGAGTGAAAGGGAGAGCGGGAGGGGGAGAGAGAGTGAGAGTGCGCTAGGGAGAGTGGGAGAGAGAGAGAAGGAAAGAGAGGAGGGTAGAGATAGAGAGAGTGGGAGAGAGTGAAAGGGAGAGAGGAAGAGAGAGAGAGAAGGAGAAAGGGAGAGCGTGAAAGGGAGAGAGGGAGGGGGAGAGAGAGTGTGAGCGAGATAGAGACAAAGACAAAGAGAGAAAGAGAGAGAGAGAGTGATAGTGAGTGAGAGAGCGTGAAAGTGATATTAAGTGAGAGAGCGAGAGAGAGAGAAAGAAAGGGAGCAAGGGAGGGGAGGAAAGAGACAGAGAGCAAGGGAGGAGGGGGAGGAAAACGAGAGAGAGAGAGAGAGGCAGAGAGTGACAAAGATAGAGAGAGGGAGAGGGAGAGAGAGGGAAGGAGTGGAAGAGAAAGAGAGAGGGAGATAGAGTGAGAGAGTGAAAGAGAGGGAGAGAGGGGGAGAGAGAGGGAGAGAGCGTGAGAGTGAGCCAAACGGAGAGAGAGATAGAGAGTGAGAGAGACAGAGAGGGAGAGAGAGGGAGAGAGGGAGAGAGAATAAAAGATGGGAGAGATGAAGAGAGGGAGAGAGAGGGAAAGAAGGGGAGAGAGGGAGAGAGAGGGAAAGAAGGGGAGAGAGGGAGAGAGAGGCAAAGAAGGGGAGAGAGGGAGAGAGGGAGAAAGGGAGAGAGAGCGAAGGGAGATAGAAAGAGAAAGAGAGAAGGAGAGAGAGGGAGAGAGAGGGAGAGAGAGAATAAGAGAGAGGGAGAATGCTAGAGAGAGATGGAGAAAGCGAGTGAGAGGGAGAGAGAGCGTAGGAGAGGGAGAGAGGGAGGGAGTGGGAGGAAGAGCGAAAGGGAGAGGGAAAGGGAGAGAGAGCGAGATAGGGAGAGAGAGTAAGAGGGAGATAGAGATAGAAAGAGAGACAGAGAAAGTGATAACGAGTGAGAGAGTGAGAGAGAGACAAAGAGAGAGAGAGAGCGAGGAAGGGAGGGGGAAGAAAGAGATAGTGAGTGAGAGAGTGAGAGAGACAAAGAGAGAGAGAGAGCGAGGAAGGGAGGGGGAAGAAAGAGGGAGAGGGAGGGAGGGGAGAAGAGAGAGAGAGGGAGAGGGAGAGAGAGGAAAGGAGAGGGAGAGAGAGGGAAGGAGTGGGAGAGAGAGAGTGTGAGAGAGAGGGGGAGAGAGGGGGAGAGAGAGAAAGAGTGTGAGAGAGAGAGAAAGTGATAGTGAGTGAGAGGGAGAGAGAGAATAAGAGAGAGGGGGAGAAGGAGAGAGAGGGAGAGAGAGGGGGAGAGAGAGATAGAGATAGAGAAAGGGAGATTTAGAGAGAGGGAAGGAGTGCGAGAGAAAGAGTGAGATAGAGTGAGCCAGACGGAGAGAGAGATAGAGAGATCGAGAGAGAGAGGGAGAGAGAAGGAGAGAGGGAGAGAGGGAGAGAGAGAGAGGAGGGAGATAGAGATAGAAAGTGATAGTGAGTGAGAGGGAGAGAGAGGGAGAGAGCGAGAGATAAAGAGAGAGAGCGAGGAAGGAATGGAGGGGAGGAAAGAGAGAGAGAGAGGAGGGGAAGGAGGGGGAGGAGAGAGAGCTTTAGAGAGAGGGAGTGAGAGAGTGAGAGGAAGAGAGGGAGAGAGAGGAAGAGAGAGAGAGACAGTGGAAGATAGAGAGAGAAAGAGAGAGAGACGGAGAGAGAGAGAAAGAGAGCTTGGGAGGGAGAGAGATAGGGAAAGAGTTGGAGAGAGAGAGGGAGAGAGTGAGAGAGAGAGGGAGGGGGAGAGATTGAGAGAGAGAGAGCGTGAGAGTGAGCCAGATAGAGAGAGATAGAGAGAGTGAGAGCGAGAGAGAGAGGAGAGAGAGGGGGAGAGAGAGGGAGATGAAAGGAGAGGGAGAAGGAAGGAGAGAGGGAGAGAGGGAGAAAGGGAAAGAGCGAGAGAGAGAGCAGGACAGAGAGAGAGTAGGACAGAGAGAGAGCAGGACAGAGAGAGATGGAGAGAGAGAGTGAGATAGCGAGATAGCGAGAGAGAGTGAGAATGAGAGAGAGAGAGGGAGAGAGAATGGGAGAGGGAGTGAGAGAGACGGAGGGAGAGAGAGTGAGAGAGAGAGAGAGAGAGAGAGATAGAGAGAGAGGGAGAGTGAAAGATCAAAGAAAGAAAGAGACAGCGACAGAGAGAGAGAGAGGGAGTGGGAGAGAGAGAAAGAGAGCTTGGGAGGGAGAGAGATAGGGAAGGAGTGGGAGAGAGAGAGGGAGGAGTAGAGAGGGCTAGAGACGGGGAGAGAGAGAGTGAGGGAAAAAGAGAGGGAGAGGGAGAGGGAGAGAGAATGGGAGAGGGAGAGGGATAAAGAGAGAGAGCGAGATAGGGAGAGTGAGTGAGATAGGGAGAGAGCTCGAGAGCGAGAGAGAGAGAGGGAGGGAGGGTGGAAAAGAGAGACAGACAGAGAGAGGAAGAGAGGGAGAGAGGGAGAGACAGGGAGAGAGAGGGGGAGAGAGGGAGAGAGAGTGGAAACATAGAGAGAGAGAGACGGAAAGAGAGAATATGAGAGAGAGTGTGTGTGAGAAGGGAGATGGAAAAAAATAGTGTGAGATAGCGAGAGGGAGTGAGAGTGAGAGAGAGTGAGAGATAAAGTGAGAGAGTGAGAAAGAGATGGAGAGAGGGGGAGAGAGAGGAGAGAGAGAGAGAGAGAGAGAGACAGAGAGAGAGAGCGAGAGAGAGGGAGACGAAGATAGAGAGAGACAGAAAGTAAGAGAGAGATTCAGAGAGATAGATAGAGAGAGATTCAGAGAGATAGATAGAGCGAGAAAGAAAAAGAGAGAGAGCGAAGAGAGGGAGAAATAGAGAGAGAAGAAGAGAGAGGGAGATAGATAGATAGAGACAGAGAGAAAGAGAATGAAAGGGAAAACAATATTGAGTGAGTGAGAGAGAGAGAGAGAGGGGGACACGAAGATAGTGCGAGATAGGGAGAGAGAGTGAGAGTGAGATAGGGAGAGAAAGATAGTGAGATTGAGAGGAAGAGAAAGAGAGTGAGAGAGAGGGTGACAGTGACTGAGGGAAAGAGAGAGGGAGAAAGAGAGAGTGTGTGGGAGAAACAGAGAGAGAAGGAGAGAGGGAAGGAGAGAGAGAGAGAGAGAGTGAGTGAGCGAGAGAGAGAGAAGTGGACACGAAGATAGTGGGAGATATGGAGAGAGAACGAAAGGGAAAGCAATATTGAGCGAGAGAGAGAACGAAAGGGAAAGCAATATTGAGCGAGAGAGAGAGAGACACGAAGATAGTGTGAGATATGGAGAGAGAGTGAGAGTGAAATAGAGAGAAAGAGAGTGAGAGTGAGAGGAAGAGAGAGAGTGTGTGAAAGAGAGAGGGTGATAGTGAGTGAGGGAAAGAGAGAGGGAGAGCGAAGGAGGGAGGGGAGGAGAGTGAGAGAGAAAGAGAGAGAGAGGGAGAGGGGGAGTGAGAGTGAGAGAGAGAGTGGGAAGGAGTGGCAGAGAGGAAGAGTGGGAGACAGAGAGCGGGAGAGAAATTTAGAGAAGTGGGAGAGAGAGAGTGAGAGAGAGACGGAGAGGAATAGAGATAGAGATGGAGAGAGAGGGAAAGAGAGAGAGGAGGAGAGGAATAGAGATAGAGATAGAGAGAGGGAGAGAGAGACGGAGAGAGAGCGAGATAGGGAGGGAGAGGGAGAGGGAGGGAGGGAGAGCGAGATAGGGAAAGAGAGCAAGAGCGAGATAGAGATAGAAAGAGAGAGAGGGAGAGAGAGGAAGGGAGGCGTAGGAGAGAGAGATAGGGAAATAGAGATATAGATAGAGAGGGGGAGTAAGAGAGAGAGCGAAGGAGTGGAAGAAAGAGAGAGAAGGAGAGTGAGAGAGAGGGATAGAGAGAAAAGGAGAGATAGAATAAGAGAGAGAGAGAGAAGGAGAGAGAGGGAGTGAGATAACGAGAGAGTGAGAGAGAGAGAGAGTCTGTGTGTGTGTGTGTGTGTGTGTCTAATAGAGAAAGAGGGAGGGAGAGACGGAGAAAGAGAGAGGGAAAGAGAGGGAAAGAGAGAGAGAGTGAGAGGTAAAGAGAGATAGAGAGAGCGGGATAGAGGAAAGGAAAGAGAGATTGAGAGAGGGAGAGAGTGAGACCTAAAGAGAGCAGAGAGAGTGAAAGAGAGAGTGGGAGAGAGGAAGGGAAAGAGAGAATGAGAGAGGGAGAGAGTGAGAGGGAGAGAGTGAGAGAGAGGGAGAGAGAGTGAGTGAGCGAGGGAGGGAGGGAGAGGGAGAGAGAAGGAGAGAGAGTGGAAGGGGAGAGGGATAGAGATAGAAATAGAGAGAGGGTGGGAGAGGGAGGGAGGAAAAGCGAGAAAGGGAGGGAGAGGGAGAGAGAGAAAGAGAGAGAGGGAGAGGGGGTGTGAGAGTGAGAGAGAGTGGGAAGGAGTGGCAGAGAGCGGGAGAGAAATTTAGAGAGAGGGAGAGAGAGAGTGAGAGAGAAACGGAGAGGAATAGAGATAGAGATAGAGAGAGAGGGAAAGAGAGAGAGGAGGAGAGGTATAGAGATAGAGACATAGAGAGAGGGAGAAAGAGAGAGGGTGGGAGAGGGAGAGGGAGCGAGATAGGGAAAGAGAGTAAGAGCGAGATAGAGATAGAAAGAGAGAAAGGCAGAGAGGGAGGGAGGCGTAGGAGAGAGAGAGAAATAGAGACAGAGATAGAGAGGGGAAGCGAGAGAGAGGGAAGGAGTGGAAGAAAGAGAGAGAAGGAGAGTGAGAGAGAGGGGGGAAGGAGTGGGAGAAAGAGGGAGAGAGAAAAGGAGAGATAGAATAAGAGAGAGAGAGAGTGAGAGCAAGAGAGAGAGTGTGTGTGTGTATGTATGATAGAGAAAGAGGGGGGAGAGAGGGAGAAAGAGAGAGGGAAAGGGAGGGAAAGAGAGAGAGTGAGAGGTAAAGATAGTGAAAGAGAGAGCGGGATAGAGGAAGGGAAAGAGAGAATGAGAGAGGGAGAGAGTGAAACCTAAAGAGAGACAGAGAGAGTGGGAGAGAGGAAGGGAAAGAGAGAATGAAAGAGGGAGAGAGTGAGAGGGAGAGAGGGAGAGTGAGGGAGAGAGAGTGAGTGACCGAGGGAGGGAGGGAGAGGGAGAGAGAAGGAGAGAGAGAGGTAGGGGAGAGGGATAGAGATAGAAATAGAGAGAGGGTGGGAGAGGGAGGGGGAAAGCGAGAGAGGGAGGGAGAGGGAGAGAGAGCGAGATAGGGAAAGAGAATAAGAGCGAGATAGAGATAGAAAGAGAGAAAGGGAGAGAGAGGGAGGGAGGCATAGGAAAGAGAGAGAGAAATAGAGACAGAGATAGAGAGGGGGAGCGAGAGAGAGAGGGAAGGAGTGGAAGAAAGAGAGAGAAGGAGAGTGAGAGAGAGAGAGGGGGAAGGAGTGGGAGAAAGAGGGAGAGAGAAAAGGAGAGATAGAATAAGAGAGAGAGAGAGAGAGAGAGAGAAGGAGAGAAAGGGAGTGAGATAACGAGAGAGTGAGAATGAGAGAGAGAGTGTGTTTGTCTGTGTGAGATAGAGAAAGAGAGAGGGAGAGAGTGAAAAAGAGAGAGTGAGAGCTAAAGAGAGACAGAGAGAGTGAAAGAGAGAGCGGGAGAGCGGAAGAGAGAGAGAATGAGAGAGGGAGAGAGTGAGAGGGGGAGAGAGAGAGAGGAAGAGAGAGTGTGAGAGTGAGCGAGGGAGGGAGGAAGAGAGAGAGGAAGGGAGAGAGAGGAAGAGCGAGATAGGGAAAGAGAGCAAACGGAGAGGAATAGAGATAGAGATAGAGAGAGAGGGAAAGAGAGAGAGGAGGAGAGGTATAGCGATAGAGACATAGAGAGATGGAGAAAGAGAGAGGGTGGGAGAGGGAGAGGGAGCGAGATAGGGAAAGAGAGTAAGAGCGAGATAGAGATAGAAAGAGAGAAAGGCAGAGAGAGGGAAATAGAGATATAGATAGAGAGGGGGAGCGAGAGAGAGAGAAGGAGTGGAAGAAAGAGAAAGAAGGAGAGTGAGAGAGAGAGGGGGAGAGAGAGAAAAGGAGAGATAGAATAAGAGAGAGAGAGAAGGAGAGAGAGGGAGTGAGATAACGAGAGAGTGAGAGCGAGAGAGAGTGTGTGTGTGTGTGTGTGTGTCTGATAGAGAAAGGGGGGATAGAGGGAGAAAGAGAGAGGGAAAGAGAAGGAAAGAGAGAGAGTGAGAGGTATAGAGAGACAGAGAGAGTAAAAGAGAGAGCGGGATAGAGGAAGGGAATGAGAGAATGAGAGAGGGAGAGAGTGAGACCTAAAGAGAGACAGAGAGAGTGAAAGAGAGAGTGGGAGAGAGGAAGGGAAAGAGAGAATGAGAGAGGGAGAGAGTGAGAGGGAGAGAGGGAGAGAGAGGGAGAGAGAGTGAGTGAGCGAGGGAAGGAGGGAGAGGGAGAGAGAAGGAGAGAGAGAGGAAGGGGAGAGGGATAGAGATAGAAATAGAGAAAGGGTGGGAGAGGGAGGGAGGGAAAACGAGAGAGGGAGGGAGAGGGAGAGAGAGCGAGATAGGGAAAGAGAGTAAGAGCGAGATAAAGATAGAAAGAGAGAAAGGGAGAGAGAGGGAGGGAGGCGTAGAAGAGAGAGAAATAGAGATAGAGATAGAGAGGGGGAGCGAGAGAGAGAGGGAAGGAGTGGAAGAAAGAGAGAAAAGGAGAGTGAGAGAGAGAGGGGGAAGGAGTGGGAGAAAGAGGGAGAGAGAAAAGGAGAGATAGAATAAGAGAGAGAGAGAGAGAAAGAAGGAGAGAAAGGGAGTGAGATAACGGGAGAGTGAGAGTGAGAGAGAGAGAGAGAGTGTGTGTGTGTGTGTGTGAGATAGAGAAAGAGAGAGGGAGAGAGGGTGAAAGAGAGGGAAACAGAGGGAAAAAGAGAGAGTGAGAGCTAAAGAGAAACAGAGAGAGTGAAAGAGAGAGCGGGAAAGCGGAAGAGAGAGAGAGATTGAGAGAGGGAGAGAGTGAGAGGAGGAGAGAGAGAGAGAGGGAGAGAGAGTGTGAGAGTGAGCGA
>QANY01013625.1:0-13257 GCA_003255025.1 Datisca glomerata | reverse complement strand
CTTCATCCATGTTCGTTTATCTTACATGCTTTTAATACTTGATCAATTTCTTATATGATGAATAGATTCAAAATCGAACATAGTATTGAGTGATTAAGAATGAAAACTTATGATCAAGTGCAAGAAATCTTTACATAATGTATGAATTTTAAGTTCAGCTTATCTTGAAATGTTCTCAGATTTTTAGCTGATACGGAAAAAATGATTTCTTGGCCAATTTTACTTATGAGAGGGTGGTTCTGATGTTATTGGGCGGTTCCTCATATCATGGAGCAAACAGATGAGATTTTCTTCAAGAAAATGATTAATATACTGAAACAAACCTCAGAAATTTGTTGGATTCAGATAAAAGAGACCCCCCTGCTTAACATGTCCATATAAACCTGAGGGTACAATAGTTGATATGGTAAAATCATAATTCAATCTCTCCATATTGAGGTTTTTACAGAGATAGGATCATGTTGCTCATCTTTCTATAATCTACGCCAAGTGAGATTGCATCTTTTGGCTTTTTGGTTTGATTCTGGGTTGTTTTGGGTTTTTGGCTAGTATTATTTCTGTAATTTTATTTTATGTTTTACCCTCTTGAAATTTTTTCTTGTTTCTAATTGACTGCGCTTAACTGCAAATTGGAAACCTTAGAATGTCAACTGGCATCAAAATGAGAAACCTGCACAATCGAGGGAAGAAAATCCTCCCAAAAAGAGGTTGTTATAGCTCTATCAAATATTGTGTATAACATGACAAATATAGAATAATTGAGTCACAAATTCACAACTAGAACTGTAGAAGCACATAAAACACAATTTAAAGAAGTTATGAATAAACATTTTGGTATATAGTACTTCTAGCCCAAATACTTGACCGAGTTTTAAGTAACTAAATAATGTGTCAATAATTTATAGGTTGATGTTTGATCACTCTTTAAAATGATTTAACATAGTAACTTATAAATGGTTGTCACTTCACGACTTGGTCGGCGTAGGACTACTCTCTGGTATATGATATGCAAACCAAATAATAGAAGCATAAGGT
Source organism: Datisca glomerata (assembly GCA_003255025.1). Lineage (NCBI taxonomy): Eukaryota > Viridiplantae > Streptophyta > Magnoliopsida > Cucurbitales > Datiscaceae > Datisca > Datisca glomerata. Next base: position 12,222 of record QANY01013625.1, on the reverse strand, counting down.
ACCTTCTGTTGACGCTAAGTCAAACTGGAATAAGTAGAACTGATAAAGAAGGAACCTGAATGAGAATCATCATTGCCACTAGGGTTGCCAAAGTCCCACCTTACACCATAGTTTGACAGAACAATAGCTAGGTTATTGTTAGGCCAACACCATCTGCCTCCTCTTATCAAAATAGAGAGAGATCATGGATGAGTTGAGAGACAAACCTAGCCACCAATACAATATAAGACATACCCTTGGGTGCTAAGTATCAATGAAGAAAGACAAATAATTACCATCACCAATCTCAGATGTCTTTGAAGTGCTATTGTTTCAAAGAAAATTCCTAAAGAGTGAGTTGATGTTCTTCATGATTGACTTAGACATGATAAAGAAACTAGATAAGTACCCCCGAATGGACAAGAGAATTGATATGATAAGCTGGAGCCTACTTGTATAAGTTAAGAATATATTCTCCTAATCCTTTTTATAATATTCTCCATAACAAGTACCTCACAATGAGTCTTATTAAGCTTTGTTGATATTAGGGGAATCCCTATATACTTAACACGAAGAGTGCCTTTTGTGAAACTTGTTTATGCCATAATATCATCTTGAGCATAAATATCCACACTAGAAAAAAAAAATACTGCATTCGGAGATATTAGGGTGTAAACCAAATAAACTGTTAAAGCGATTAAGACCAACTTTCACAAAATTCAGATCACCATTACAAAACACTAAGATATCATAAGAAAATCACAGGTTAACAATGTGATCCCTCTTGCATCTCTAATTAAATTGAAAAGAAGGAAGAGTAGATGCTTTCTTCAAAATACCTGGGAGAACCTCCATTACAAAGACATATAGGTAGGGGATATCTTCCTACATGAGATCCCTACCACCATGAAAATGACCATGCAAACCTCCGTTAAAGTTAATTGAATAAGATGAAGCAGTGACACACTCCATAATCCTATCAACTAATCTGCCAAGAAAATCTAAAGACATGAAGCACTCTTCCAAGAAAAAAACTAACGTACAATGTGATAAGTATTGAGGAGGTCTACTTTCAATGTGCATCTAGGACTATTAGACTCCCTGTGATAGCCCCTCATGATCTCAAAGAGAATATTATCAGAGGTAGCATTTCTAGGTACAAAAGTAGTCTGATTAAGGCTAATAAGACCAGGTAGCACACATTTCAACCGGTTGGCAATCAGTTTAGTGATGCACTTGTAGACCAAAGCAATAGGTCTGTCATCAGTAATCATAGTACAGTTAGGGATGTCAATGGGGCGAGGTAGCCTTCCCTGTCCCCATACCCACCTTAATATAGCCACCCCATCCCCGCCCCATTCCTCATTTAAGAGAGGACGAGGCGATGATGAGGAATCCCATTAGAGGTAGGTTACCTATAAGTTTCTGATTTTTTTTGTAGTTCCCCATCTATTCTTTTATGTTTGAATCTATGTAAAATTTTTTCAAAAAATTAAAACTCCATAAATAATATAAAAAGATGAGAGAGAGAGATCTCTAATTAAAAATGTAGAAATAAATTAAAATATTCTAAATAAAATAATAAAAACTTTAAATATATTACACAAAAACTATATAATGAAAATGTTTAAGCTAAACGAAAGTCATTCATAATCTTTTCCCCATCATATTTGTCCGAATCATTGTCTGAATCCGCTCCAAGTAATTCATCTACATAAAATAAGAATACAATATACAAGTAAAATTATTACTAATTTTAATTAACAAAATTTGATGGCTAAGAGAGACAAGGAGACAAGGGTATGTTGGTCGGAACAAATAGGACTTTTGCCGACCAACTTCTGTTTCATCGCAATAGATGAAACCTATTGCGATTTAAACCTCCTGTCCTATTCCATTTCTTCGTTCTTCTTTCTCCTTGTTCCCTTCTTACTTCTCCTTTCTTCTTCCCCCCATCCTTACGACCTGCGTTTGACAGTTTTTCATTTTGAATGTTTGAAGATCCAGTTTAAAAGAATGTCCCATTGTAGTTATTTTTGCAAATATGGTCTTTGGACATCTAAGATGGGTGAGCTGTAACTTTTTCTGAATTTATAGCTCTCTCTCTCGTTTTTCACCGATGCTCAACCCTAAGATCCAGCAACGTCGGGGCCATTTACTTGAACCATTGTTGCTTTTCACAATCATCGACGGAAAAGTCACGGACATGACGTCGGGCCAGACGATTGGCATAGAGCAAGTGAAAACCGAGACGAGGTGGAAAGAGATGACCTGACGGAGGTGATGGCGAGGCTTGAAGACCAGATCTATATCTTTGATCATTTGCACAATACGGTAACCAGATCCACACAATTTTCTGATGTAGTTTTTTACCCTTGTTAAGCTTGATCTACTGTTGGGAATGTAATTCTTTTCAGATTATGCTAAAGATTGTTGTGTTTTGATTACAATGGTTGAATTCTATTACATAAGTTGAATTTGCTCAAGATTTTGATGAAGATTTAGAATCTGAATGCCTAGTGGGTTTCTGAATTTGCTTAGGATTTTATATTTCCGTGTGTTTTTTATTAGGATTTCGATTTTCATGGATTTTGAATACAATGATTGAATTTTAGATTTCGATTTTCATGGTGCTCTTATGTGCCCCTTATCTGTTTGATGAAATGTCTATGTTAATAAAATTAACTATTTTATTAACAAAATGTAAAATACACCCATCTACTTTTATTAAACTGCAAACTATATCTTTAATTTTTTTTTTCATATTTTATACCCATGTACTTTGACTAAACTGTAAAATATACCCCTCAATAACGTTTTTTGGTTAAATCTAATAGAAAATTAACACTCCGTCCACTTTCCTACATTTTCGTCACTTTCCTTCATAATTTTCTTTTCTATTATTTCCCTCCATTTACCTACACTATTTTACTCCTATAAATAACTATCTTCTTTCCCCTCATTTTTAAGCCCTCATTTCAATTTCAACATATTTTTCAGATCTAGTTTCTCACCATGAAAGAAGGAAATCTGCTTCATTAATGAATTTTTTTTGTTTTTTGTTCATGTGTTAAAAAATCTGCTTAATTCTGTACCCAAAAAATGACTCTGAAAAAAATCTGCTTATTTCCTACTGTAAAGAAAACTGCTTAAGTCCTCATGTGGAAACTTATAACTATACTATGATATATTACCATATCCTATTTCTTCCACTGTACCTTAAATTCTAGATATGGATCATAAATCAGGATCAATATTATGAAACTTACATAGCTCACTGTTCTTATATGTTATATTAGGAACATACTCAAACGTACCACCACAATAAATCTCTAGTGTTATGTCTCTCATTTCCATAATACTTGCTGTCCTTTCACCTGCAGTAACAAAACATAGGAGTTATGGATAAACAACACCCGAACAACAAAACAAAGCAAAAAATAAAACAATTTTACAAAAGAAAACAAAACAAAGCCAGTCAAAACAACTTTATAGAACAAATAAAACTTTACATAACAAAAACAAAGCTAGCCAAAACACCTTTATAGAACAAAATAAAGCCAAACACAAAACCATAACAAAAAAGTACAGGACCCCATAACTGTATAACCCCATAACAAGCCAAATTTGTCCATAACCCCATAAACAAATAACCCTATAACAAACCAAACGAGAACATAAATCGAGCCATGAAAGCCAACGAGAACATAAATCGAGCGAATCTAGAACAGAAATCAACGAACCCAAATCAGAAACCAATGAGAACATAAATCGAGCCATATACGTCAATTATCGCCGAAATAGAAAACAAAAATCGAGCCACGAAAACCCAAAATTGGACAAAAAAATTGAATAATCGAAATATAGTACATACCTGGAAGAATTCCTCAAGAAATTTGAGCTTTTGACCCCTAAAATTTGCCAAGAAATTGAACCATTGCCCTAGCCCTCTGTCGTGCGATGAACCTTTCCCCCCTCCCCCGTAATTTTCGTTTTAGTTTTAGGGCTGCAAAAAAACGAAGTAAAAGTAAAAAAAGAGAAATGATTTAACTCACTTTCGTTAACAGACCTATTAACGTGGCACGTGCCTTTTAAGGTTATTTCTTATGAAATTTCTAACGAAAATGTATATTTTATAGTTTAGTCAAAGTATAGGGGTATAAAATATTAAAAAAGTTTAAGATATAGTTTGTAATTTAGTAAATGTGCATGAGTGTATTTTATATTTTAGCCCTATTTTATTTGGTTGCATATAGATGGTCACGAACCTTGCCTACTTAGGTGTGAATTTGCATTTTACTCTATTTAATATTCAATGGAGTAGTTAAAAATTATAACCATTAAAAATATGTCTACGATGATACAATCCAACTGTCAGGTATTGTGGAGCGGAGTTCCTGTTATACAACCTACTTGGTGAAGCTACATTCATATGGTGTTAATGGATTTCACCGAGGCCACATATACATTGAAAAATATTAATGGTCTCAATTATGTTGTCTAAGCATGCTATTTTAATTTCTCAGGCCATTTTTGATTTTTGTTCTTTGATGTTGAAATTGGGAAAGCTGAACATGATGCAAAACTGTATCTCCAGGACAAGCAGCGTAACTAGTAGCAGTTTGCATTGAAGCATGTTCATGAGGCTATTTTATGAATTTGAGCTTAAGTTTGATAGCTTCAAATTTTTTAATTGTCATTTTGTGCTATATTGTTCTTTATATTTGTCTAACTGATTTTTTGCACTAGTCATTTTTACGTGTGGCATTATCTAGAGTTAACCAATTTTTGTTCAAAATGAACTATGTTTTAGTTTTGGCTTCCTCACATTCAATGCTCATAACTTGAGATATTAACTCTCTTACTTTTAGTGAAGCAACCGCTCTTTGCCTACAAAAGCACTACATGTATCATGGATCTTTTTCTCAATGCCTAAATACTTCAAATAAGTTTCCCTGAGCGGCGGTTTCCTCCAACTTGAGCTCCAGGGTAGAGTTTTAGAGCTGGGTGCCGGTTTGGCCCATTTGCTGACGAACAAAGATATTTAGAGAGTTTTTAGGTAGTGGGCACTTTATTACTTATTACTAGTTTCTACCGCTTATTTGCTTGTTTAGCTTAAGATAAACCTTGCAGATTTTATATTGAATGTTGGTCTTATGCTTTGTCTTTAAGGTTAGGGAATTCATTGATAAACACAATGCGAATAGTTTAAATATGTTACTGGGACAAAATTACTCGTAATAAAATGGAGGGAGGTTTGGGATTTCATGATTTATTTACTTTTAACCCAGCATTGCTCGCAAAATAAGGATGTATAATTATTTAAAATCCTTACTCTTTAGGGGATACTTTCCTGAAAAGCAAGTATTTTCGTGATACAGATTTTTTGAATGCTTTGATCAAGAAACGTCTGTCTCACCAAACTTTTGGTCGCTAAAGCATCAAAATCTCATCGTTAAAAGTCTAAAGCGACGAACATATGTTCATAGTGAATGTCGTCGCTTTCGCTTCGTCAGTGAAGGTCGTTCGCGATGAAAAATGAACTTCGTCACATTAGACCTTTTGCGACAAAGGATCTTTGGTCGCAAAAGGTTTTTGCGATGAAAGAAATAGTTGGTCCTATAAAAGGTTTTTGCGATGAAAAAAATAGTTAGTCGTAAAAGGTTTTTGCCACCAAAATTATTTTTGTCGCCAAAAGTTTTTAGCGACCAAGTAAAACTTGGTTGCAAAATGTTTTTTGGTGACCAATTTATTTGGTCGCGAAATGATTTTGGTGATCCAATTTTATTTTTCTAGATTGTACATAGAAAATGCTGAATTTTTAATTTTAATATGCAGCTGTGATAGTAATAATCATTAGAAAATTTATCAAATCCGATATTTTTATAAGAAATATATATATTAATCATTAGATATGTAATGTTACAAAGCAGCAGTAGTTCATTACAAAATCTTCTAAAACATAATTCACTACAAAATGTGGTTCACAAATGTATCCAAAAAAGATAAATCATAAAGAGAGTATTTAAACTTGATTGTTACAACTACAAAGCATAACATATTATGAACCTCATACTTATGTTGTTGAGTCATCGACATGAGATGAAAAATCGTTTTGGCCAGCTCAAGCGAGTAAGCTTTGTAGATGTGGATGATGCTCCATGTCCAAGACATTTATTTCACTCGAGAACTTCTTCAACTATCTCTTCTTCGGTGCGAGGTGTGACATCTTGAGCGATAGGCTCATCCCGCAAAGTACACGTGTTCCTATAGCATCACAATAAGTCAAATTCAAGATAAATCTAACACTATTATTTTTAGACAATGACACCAATCATAATGTATTCAAAATAAACAAAGTGACGTTATATTTTCATTATTAAGCTTATTGAGTTTATAATTAATAATTTACTAGTCAAATGTAGATAAATTATCTACTATCGTGGAACAACTAGTTATCAAAATAAAAAATGTACATAATATATCATGGTAACTAACTTATTTACGTAGTGTACTTTGCAAGGTAGCTACAAATTTTCTTACACATAGTAATGGGCAACTTGAAACAGGACATTGTATAATTTGGAATAGCATGCATGGGAAAGAAGCTTCTCTGACTGGCCTGAAACTTTTTGGATAACTCTGTCCATAACATTTCTGAAAAACATGTGTCTTTGAAGCACCAAAATCCATCTGTATCCCCAAATATTTCTCAAGCGATGTAGCTCTTCGCATATCTATCAAATTAGCGAGCTCCAACTATCTCTGAATCGTAACGTTATTGCCAAACACTATTAAACATTTCCACAGATTGATAACTTGACTATAAGTTGCATCATATTTATTTAGGATATCCAGCAAAACCACAATCTTAGCATGCGAAGCTTTATAGAACAGAAGAGATTCATCTGTAAATAAAAATAATTGAGAAATGAAAGGCCCCTCTAGAGATGTACGAAAACTTGATAACATCTGATCATCATTGGCCTGCTTAATCATCCTTGAGAGAACTTCATCATATATGATAAATAAGAACGAAGATAAGGGATCACCTTGTCTCAATCCACGTCTCGGTATAAGAGTTTTACTTAGCCCGCCATTCAAGGAAATATTGAATGTAACTGAAGAAATGTATGTAAAAACCATCCTCTCCATTTAGCCGAAAACCCTAGCTTTTCGATAGCAACCATTCAGAAATACCATTCCATCCTCTCGTAAACTTTAGACATATCGATTTTGATGATCGCATCACCACTTTTACCTTTCTTACGAATGTGAATGGAGTGAAGAATCTCATGAGCAATAATTATATTATCACTAATTTGTCTCCCAGAAATAAAAGCACTTTGAATCTCTCCTATAATACAAATCATGACTCTCCTAAGATCATTCATCAAAATTTTAGAAATGATTTTGTAAGTTTCATTACACAAACTTATAGGACGTAACTGGGTCATATTTCTAGGACAATACACTTTAAGAATCAGAACAATATGAGTTTGATTAAGATCGGGGGTATAAAACAAGTATTAAAAAATTTCATGCCATGGTAGAAATATCCTCTTTAACCACGTTTCAGTTCTGATGATAAAATGTTGCTGTAAAACTGTTTGGTCCTGATGATTTTGTAGGATTGATATCTCTAATGGCTGCCACTATCTCGTCATCTGAAACATTGTCGTCCAACATCGAATTTTCTTCTTCTCATAATCGACATTCAAGATTTTCCATAAAGTCTTATATCAAAGTCTCACTCGGGTTGGTGGTTTGGAAAAGATTTTGAAAATATTTAAAGCCGATTCTCTCGATCTAACGTAATCAGTAAACCATTTCCCATTTTGATCCTCCAAGCCAAATAATCGGTTTCATTCCTCTGAGTTTTTACTTTTGCATGAAAAAATCCAAATTTCTATCTACATTCTTCAACCACTCAACGTGAGCTCTATCTCTCCAATACAACTCTTCTTGAATTACTCCCTTGAAGTTTATTCTCCAATTTCTGAATTTCCTGAAATCCTTCAGATTCTCAGAGTAGGCTTGTTGCAAGATCACTTGAATCTCTCTGAGCAGTTTATTGGAATTGGCCTTAGAATTATTTTTCCTCCATTGAAGAAGATCTCGTCTGACTCTATGAAGCTTCTCCGTAACCCCATTATTATATTCAATCTTGTCACCATTTACCCAAGTCGCCCTTACCAGTTCCTTACATTCTTCAAAAGAGTTCCCCCTCTGGTCATATCTGAACTGTTGTCTAAATTTTCGTTGTTCCTCTTTCGTATCCAATAAAATAGCCAAATGATCTGGCCCCAGAGCAATCAGGTGATGCACTTTTGCAACTTGAGACTTAACTAGCCACAGAGGATGAGCAAAACATCTATCTAGCCTCTCTATAATCAATTCTAGAGAGTCACGTTTATTTATCCAAGTAAAAGGAGTCCCCATGAACCCAATGTCAACCACGACACAATGCGAAGCAAAATCGGGAAGAATGCGAATTTTAGTCGAATCTCGAGAAATACCACCCATTTTTCATCAGCATGCATTAGATCATTAAAATCTCCCATCACATCATATTTCTCATTGCAAGTAATAATTCTATTGGCAAGAATACCCAATTGTTTTTCTCTAACCTCAATAACATGACTTATGTAAACAATAAATAATCTCGAAAAAACCTTCTTAATTGCATCATACATACGAACTTCAAAAAAAATTCCCATACTTAATCAAATGAATAGAATCATCATTTTTCCACAAAAAGACAATACCACCTTTAGTACCATTAGGGTCCATAATAAGAGAACTTGAAACCCTCACAACACTTTTCAACTACTTTGGTTTTATTCTTAGTCTCAAGCAAAAAAGATAAAATTTGGAGAAATGGGTACAGTCTAACCCTTGCAATGGGGAAACTGGCAGGGGTCCCCACACCCTGTGGCAATTTCACCCTAAAATTTTCATTGATTACTTTGGGGTGCTACCTCCACCCTTTCCATGCTCAGAACTGATTTTTCCATGTCATCCTTATGTCTCTTAGCACTACCATCAAAATTATTCCCAACACAATTACTAACCATTCCTTCCTCCACCTTGCCTTTAACCCCTTGTATAGGCAGCATGGAAACTTTGTCCTCACGTGGTGTAGAATTGCCACTGTTAGCGCCCAAAACACAGCATTTTTCTGTCCACCTTGCCCATTTTTCTTAGTAGAATTGTTGTTGACTTTTTTAGGGAGAACTACACAAATGGCCCTTAGGATATCTATGTAGCTAAATGGCTGGCCATATTTTCTTTAACAAATATGGCTAGTGGTCCCCATTAAAAAATGGTAATTACTATTTTACCTAGTAAAAATCGTGGAAGTACATGTGATTTTAAAAATTATACGCGCACAGTACTTTAAAAAGCACTGTATTTAAAAAAATTGAGTGTTGTGCACAACATCAGTGCACATCAAAAGTCATTGTGCACTGATGTGCACTTATTTTATTATTATTTTTTTAATTTAAAATAAAAGAGTTTACATATAGGGTATATAAATTATATATATATGGTATTCAATTTAAATACTGGTTTGTTTTAATCAATGAACACCGGAATAATCTAAAATATTAAGCACAATTATATTGGCTATGCGTAATGTATATAATTACGGTATCTTATTTAAATACTAATTTGTTTTTGTTTATGAGCACCAGAGTAATTAGGAATATTGAACATCATTACACTGACTGTGCATAATATATATAAATTAGACACTTATAATATCTAATTTTAATACCATCATGTAGAACAATATCCGAAAAAATGTATATGTAATGTACCATAGTATACCCAGACACAGCTGTCGACCACGTTCAAAATAGGGGAAAGGCTAACATACATTATATGTACCATACCGAAATATACTTTTACATTTGGATCATATCTAGTTGAGCCCACAAGAAAAATATAAGGGTAATTTTAACTCTTTGTTTAGTATATGATATGTTTGATGATGTATATTAGATTTTTCCCTATTTGAATCATCTTTTTTTTCGAGAATTCAGCAACAAAAAGAAACTCTTTTTTTCCAACAAAAACATCGAAGAACGACGAGCACCCCTAACAAACAACGACGAAAAAGTACGAACCACAATTTTGGAACCAAGGATTTGAGGAAGAGAGACTCACGTGTGAAATGAATCCCAAAATAGAAACCCATGCGTGAAACAGAAAAATCACAGCTCGAAAAGAAAGGGCAGAAAGGGAAAAAACTTTAAAAAATTATCAAGCAACGCCACATGTAATGGACCTCCAAAACTGGTGAAATATGCAATTTTCCACTTTTTTATTTGCTCTTGTTTTTGTAGCCCATTTCTTCTGGACTTTCTGGATTCTCCAAAACTAGTGAAGAATCCCAGTGCTGCCTTATTCCTCTGTCCCCATCTATTTCCCAAAGTTTTCTCCTGGAATTGGTAGGAAGCTCTCATCCAGTCTCCATATTTGTTTTCCCTTCATCCACTATTTTTCTGCCTTCTCTACGAACTGAACAATGGATTTCCTCATGACCCATGCAACAACAATGGAAACAATTTTTTTTAATCGCTCATTCTTACACCAAATCCAGACTTTATTCCCTTGATGCCAAATAAAAACACCTATTACCAGTGACTAGTATACGTTAATCTCCACTCTAATGCGAATGTATTTCCTCTATTCAAACCCGTCTTCAATTGATCCTTCTTCCACATAAATAATCTTACCAAAACTCTTCCCGATAAGTTTACTGACACTTTCCCCCCTACATGCAATAGGAAGACCATGCAATTATATCCAAAAAGAGCAGGTTTAAAACTCAACGTTTGATAGATTCATACCCTGACTCCACGACAAAATCAGAACCAGTTGATCATCGAAAAGCCTAGGGCCATTCTCTAGTACAAACTCAGTGTTGGATTCCTCCTGCAAAATTATTTGAAACATATTATTCTCAATTTCCATAAAAACATGAAATGAACTTACCATTTAATCGCACTTAAATGGGAAAACATGCATAAATAATGAATTATTTATAATCTATAATATATTAGAAGTGACATGAGTTGAATTTTTTTAGACATTTTTATCCATCCATAACGATACTATTCCAAAATTAGCATAGATTGTTTATCTGTAATTAATTGATACAAATAATTAAAATATATTTTTCATCTGACCCACTGGTAATTTATCCACTTATTATAAGTCTTAGAATACCATTATTTTGTATATGTGGTCATTGTTAATATGGTTATTTTCTCATATAGAATCAACTAGAAAAATGATATATATGATTATTCTTTTATTGTCAAACATTCATTCACTCAATCACATGAATGAAATTGAAATTCATATAAGGATGAATTTGAAGAATTCATGAATTGAAAGTATTAATTACTTGAGTGATTTCATTAAAAAAATTCTATAAATTGCGAAACTGAATTTTGTAAAACTAACCAAATCTAAATTTTTAATTATATCTTATTGTTAAACATTCATAAACACTCTAATGAATTTGAAATAATTCATACATCACATGAATGAACTTAAAAATCCGTATAAGGGATGAATTCAAAAAGTTCATGAACGGGAAATGTTAATTACTTTAATGATTTTGTTTATAATTATTTCTAATATGTTGTGAAACGGAGTTTGGGAAAACTAACCAAATATTCATTGTAAAACTGTTATTTAGAATTTTTATTCACATTGAGTTGAAAAACTATAGTGATAAAAATTATACGACTCATTCATTCTTTCATGGCTATTCAATTCATTTTTAATCTCCTATAATTCTTCTTTCTTAGTTTAGCAATAGTAATATTTTTGTTCTTGGAAGTTTCATGAAAGTTAAGAAATTATCTTTCACAGTACAATCCTTATAATCGACTAAAACTCAATAAATCAGACAGTTATCATCTCCTATTTCTAGTGCTTATTTATATTTTGAACTTTTCATTCTTAGATAGATAATTTATCTTACATAATGATATTTAACAAATTTTTCCCCATTATAATTTCCTTTAATTGAAACACACTAGAAGAAATATGAGAAAATTATATTATTTTGAGTATTAATAGATATTCTCAAGAAACATTGACAACCCTTGGTAAAACTTTCGTACAACTACTTGAATTTGTGTTTATCATTTTAGGTTGACATTAGTTACTTTAATTAGACATATTCATACTGTAGATACCGTATTTTATCCGGCCTAATAC
>QANY01013613.1:610851-667186 GCA_003255025.1 Datisca glomerata | reverse complement strand
TTCTTCATCATTTCTCAACAAAACAATCTATAAACATTGTGAAAGGAATTTCATGTAATTAAGTGGGTGAAAATTGCTATGTGAGAGAATGGCTAAGTGTATGGAAATCGGCAAGTGTGCGTATAGAAATCGGCAAGTGTGTGAAAATGACTAATTATATAAAAATGACTAACTATGTGAAAATGACTAAGGGTATGAAAATGATCAAGTGTGTGAAAATGACTAAGGGTGTGAAAAATGCTACACATGTGAAAATGATTAAGCACATGAAAATATTAAGTTCCATAAAAACAAATACATTAAAATGACGAAGTGGAGAAAATTTTTAAGTGCATGAAAATATACCTAAGTGACAAAACAAGTACATAAAAATGGTAAAGTGTTTGAAAATGACTAAGTATATGAAAATTATTAAGTGTATGCAAATAGTTAAGTGTGTGAAAATGATTAAATGCGTGAAATGACTAAGTGTAGAACCAAAATCGTCGGTATAGAACAAAAAACAGCCGATATAGGACTCATATGGTACTTTGGTGGTCCTAATCGCCTATGGGTCAGGCGAATCGCCTGTAATAACCACTTAGAGACGTTTAGCACATGCGAAGATGAAGATGCCCATCATAGTTGTATGAAAATGACAAAGTATAAATATAAAAATGGTAAAGGGTTAGAAAATTATTAAGTGAATGAAAATTGCCAAGGTGTGTGGCTAAGTTGTAAAACGCCACACTAGGGCCAAACACCACAATGAGGACATAAACGCCATCACTAAATGGTGAGTCATCATTCAAGACTGGCGTTTGGGCCCCAAGCGCTAGACACACAGGCGTTTGGGGCCCAAACGTGTCCAGCGGGCCCTAAATTCTAGTCATGGCTTTCGAATCGCCTGTCATGACTGACGTTTGGGGCCTGTTGGTCGCATTTGAGCTCCAAACTTTAGACACACATGCGTTTGGTCTCAATACTCTCTATTATGTTTAAAAAAATCTAGATGGATAAATCAAAATAAATTTAGAAGTTTAAAATGTTTGGATAGATTGACGGTTTGTAAGCGCGAGACGAGCCATAACATAAGGGGCGAATCTACTCTTCATAGAATCCATTAGATAGATTGACGGTTTGTAACAAAATATATTTATATGCTTATAAATTAAAACGTAAATAGGTTATTTTTCAAATTTTATGGGGTTATAATTTATCAAATAAAAAGTTAAAATTTAAAACTTTAAAATTTAATTTCAAAATTTTAGCGGATATGCTTGATTTAAAGGTAGAATCTGATCTTGAGGGCTATACTTGTTCTTCAAACCGATAAATAGGATTTATCGATGATGCAGACGGTGCAACTTTAGAATTTCTGTAACACATGGATCGTGGCACGCGCATGTCAACTTCCGTAGGTTGTAAAATATCAAATCAAAACTTATTCAAAGATCTACATGTTGGATAGGGTTTACTTGTTGTAGCTGAGTTCTGGGTCCAAAAATACTGTTTCAAGTACTTTCAGAGTCCCAGAAGCTGTTTTGGTCTTAATTTTAGGTTTTTTCATAATTTCCATCTCTTTCAATTTTTAGGGTTTTTTAGAGCGGTAAAAATTCATCATATTCGGTTGTTTTAGACAGTTTTGATATTTTTATGAGAAAATCGTTCTCCTTTGTTTTAGACAGCTTTGATATTCAATTTCAATCTTTTAGCGGATATGTTTGATTTAAAAATAGAATCCGACCTTGACGGTTATACGTGTTCATCAAACCGATAAATAGGATTTACCGACCATCATAACATCGCAACCTATAATTATATATGATGAAAATCTATCTCGCTCGATACTTGTCACAAAAGTATAACAATATTATCAACGATAACTTTTAATGAGTTTCTGAATAAGTGTTCAATTATATGAGGAATCCTTAATTAATCCAATCTAATTTCACATAATAAGTGAGTATCATGAATGTTTGCATTAAAATAAGATGACGATTAGATCCATATAAATGGTGATTAGGCAAAAAAATAGGCAATTGGGAGGGAGACTGGTGATTGCCTATTTATACATGGCGTTTAGGAATGAAACAGGTGATTGAAGGCATAAAACTAGCGCTTAGTTTTGACGATGCGCTTAGCACCTTCAGGATGAAGTTAAGAGGCTAGAAATAGGCGATTCTCCTATAAGGTATGGCGATTAGGTTTTACATAATTGGTTAACCCCACTACTTAATTGGTGAACCTCATTACGTATGTGGCGAGCCCCTCCAAGAATTAATAATTTGTATATATTTGGTGAATCCCACTACATAATTGATGAATCTCAGTACATAATTGGTGAAGCCCAGTACGTATTTGGTGAACCCCTCTAAGAATTATTTATTTGTACATATTTGGTGAACCTTACTACGTAATTGATGAACCCACTACGTAATTGGTGAACTCTAGTACGTATTTAGTAAACCCCTCTAAGAATTATTAATTTATACGTATTTAGTGAACCCCATTACGTAATTGGTGAACCCTAATACATATTTGGTGAACTCCACTACGTAATTGGTGAACCCCAATACGTATTTGGTGAACCCTCCAAAAATTATTATTTTATACGTATTTGGTGAGCCCTTCTAAAAATTATTAATTTGTACGCATTTAGTGAACTCCACTACGTAATTGGTGAACCTCAGTACGTATTAGGTGAACCCCATTACGTATTTAGTGAACCCCTCCAAAAATTATTATTTTGCACGTATTTACTGAACCGTACTACGTAATTAGTGAACCACAATACGTATTTGGAGAAAAAAAACTTGCTGCCTGCTAAGTTTTGAGTGACCCAGATTATTTTAAAAGTAATCTAAAGATCACAATGATCCAACATCAATACTAAAAAATTATTCCCGGCATTATACAGTTTTCCCAAAGGGAAGCTTGAAGCTTTGAGTAATATCATCAAACATTACACTTTACCTACAGTTGATGAATTATTGTGTGTTCGCACGTTAAAAAATTAAAACAATCACCAATTTAATATTTGCATTTTTATAAAAATAAGTTTCTTCCCATTTGCTTTTTATAATTTTGGGGATGATAAGTTAAAGGCTCTGATTTACATCTTATACATTGTTTTTACCAACCAAAAAAGAATGGTGGCTATTAGCCACCATTATGTAGGATAATCTTTGTATTTTTTACTTGAACAACAATAATAGAGATCATATATATACTATAGGCAAAAAACTTTACTCTTTGGGATCTGTGTAGATTATTATCTTCTCCAGAGCTAATAAAAATATTTAAAATTAACTTTCCGTAGTCCATTTGTACACGTTTAACTTATTTTAAGGCTATACATGTCCTTAAACATGATTGAACAGAAGGAAAAGATAATAATTTATTTCGTCCTTTATGTTTGCATTGCACATGCTTGGATTCTCAAAAGAGATCAGAATGTTAAAAATAGTTGAGGGAAACTCCTGGGCTAAATGAATTAAACAAATAGATGAATTTTCAATAGAACTAATACCCAAATTAATGTATTGTTAGTGTTTTTCCTACCTGATTAGCTTCCTGCACTTAATGGATATCCCATTACATTTGTATGTGGTAAACACCAATACTAAAAACCGTCAACGACTAAAGCTACACACGTGAAAAGTCTCCCATAACACCAAAAACTAAATCCGCCGTAATACTCCATAAAATTAATTTAAGAGTACCGTTATTGAAAGTGTAAAGGAAATAATTCACAACTATATGATTAACTGGAATTATTCTTATAAAAAATCAAAGAAATTATAAGAAAATAAAAGAAAATTATGAACAATAATTTAGGTGAAAATTTCTTCACAAAAAATCACCTAAGACTTTGATAGTAATTTTATTAATAAGAATGAGATTTTTACAAGGCTAAACTTGGCCATTTTCTTCTCTCCTCATTTACAAACAATTTCCTCAGACAATGGAAACATAATGTCAATTACAAATCAGGCTAGCGAGACCTTTTTAGGAGCCTAAAAGGAGGGTTACTGTTGTTCACTGATGAAACTTTTAACTTGGTCTTCAAATTACCTCTTTGATTTTTACTGAGTACTTTCAATTTGTGCTGACCACCGTCCATTAACTGTCGTCAGCTGGCCGTTAGCCATTGAATGTCGTTTGCTGGCCGCTAACCGTCTTCTGTTACTTGCTAACCTTCGTCTCCTGGTCGTTAACCATTCACTGTACTCTATTACGCTGGCCGCTAACTTTCATCTGATGGTCGCCAACTTTCGTCTGCCGACTGCTAGATGGTGATTTTCGTCCGTTGACATCTATTCTCAATGCATGGCCCCTATTTGACCCATTATGGTGTTAATCTTTCATCCATGGTGTACGAGATTTTTTTCAGTATGGAAACCCCTCTACGAACAAATAATAAAAATAATTTAAAGAGAGAATGAGAGAATAAAAATATCATCATTTATGTGAAAAACTCTTAAAGGGAAGAAAAATCACGGGAAGATTATTGATATTGATATTCACTTGTGTAAATGATTTTACATAATTGTTGATGAGAGAAGAGAGAAATGAAAGTGCCTTTGGTTAAGGTTTACTTAGGTCTTCTCTTTTTCTATTTCATGTGCTTGTACTTATAAGCCTGATGATGATGATGATGATGATGATGATGATGATGATGATGATGATGATGATGATGATGATGATGATGAAAGGGGATGATCATACCCCCTATGCTTTCGGCTGATGGGATTGCTTTCAGGCGTGGCCTCCTTTACTTTGCTCATTTCTTTCAGCTGTTTTGTCCTCAGCCCGTCAATCACTTAATCAATCATAGCCACTTGGTGGTTACTCGTAGTTCAGGCCGATCAATCACAGCCACTTGGTGGTCATTTTGGATTTGTTTCATCCCTTCTCATTCTTCTTCCGGTCATTTTCATCCTAGAGGAGTTAGTCCCCTCAGTCTTTTCCCGTTCTCGTAGGTGTGGGTTCCCCGTCAGTATGTTCTCGTTTAACCAGTCACATTTCTTCTTATTCTTGCATAGTTCAGCGAGTGCTTTACCCATTCAAGGTAGTTCTCCATGTCTCAAGTTCCTTTTCCTGTTTCAGAAGTGCTGGTCCCCTGTCAATCCTTTCCCGTTCTCGAAGGTGTGGGTCCCCCGCCAGTCTTTTCCCGTTAACCAGTTAGCTTTTCCCATTGGTCGGTCTGCTTTTCCTGTTCTGGTGCTCTTTCCCGCTATCCTTCTCCTTTCTGTTCTTGCGTTCTTTCCCGCTTTCTAAGGGCGCACAGTTTATTCTTTATCCGTTTACGAGTTTCTTACAACTCTAGTCCCCATTCCCATTTTCTCGTCTGCTTTTTGTCAGTTCTTTGCCATCATCTTTGTCCACGTCACAGTTGACATTTTTTACCTGTTCATTTGCCCCCATTGTGCTTCAACGAAGTTCGTCGAAGTGCAATGAATGCTTCCAACACATGTCTAATTTTGGTAGGTTTGATTCTCTTCTTTTTTTATAGAGTGTTCGGTCTAGATCTTGCCATGTGTCATGTGAGATTTTTCCTGTTTATTCTAAGAGAAAGACTTTAGGTTCAAATAAAAAACCACGGTCCCGTTTTGGCCTTGAGTTTCAGGATCATCCGCTGAGTTTCAAGAAATATTTCATCTTTGCTTTCTTCAGTTATTTCCATTATGAATTATTTGAGCATCGTCTGATTCGTTTAAACAAGGATATCTCTATTTTGAAGTTTCTAATTTTCTTATGAGAATAATGTCTTTGGACACTCCCAATGACTTAGACTCATTTCATGGAGTCATGGCCTCGTTTTGATTTCCTACGAGCTCATCGATTGAGTTTCTCCCATTTCTTCATTTTTCATTTTCCTTCGCTCATACGATTAGATCTGTGACATGAATATTGTACAAGAATAATATAATAATCAAAATGAGTAAGGAGCGAGTGTATCGTTTCGTAATTCCATTGCAGGAATTTGAGTTTGATGCCCCACTTCTATAGGTAGAATTTTTCCCGTTTTCCTTGCTACAGACTTATTAGTAGAGTTTCTCCCATTTTTTCATTTTCTTTTTCTGCTTTCAAATTTTTCATTCATTTTCTCACTTCTTTTTCCTTTACTCCTGGCCGTCTTTTACTCAGCTCCGTTCTTTAGCTCTTCTTTTCGGTGCTTCTTTACTCAGCTCTTCTTTTCTCAACTTATTTTCTTTTATGTTCTGAAAATTTTCCCGTTCTTAAGACATTTGCTTTTCCGTTCTCCAGACCTTCCCTTTCTGAAAATATTTTCTTTTCCGTTCTTCATACTTTCCCATTCTGAAGACATTTTTTTTTCCGTTTTCCAGACTTTCCCGTCCTGAAGACGTTTTCTTTCCGTTCTTCAGACTTTCTCATTCTGAAGACATTTTCTTTTTTGTTCTCCAGCTCTTCTTTTCTGCTTTTCTTTACTCGTCTATTCTTTTCTCAACATTTCTTTATTGAATACGTTTCTTTTTCCATTCTTTAAACTTTCCCGTTGTGAAGACATTTCCTTTTCCGTTTTCTAGACTATCCTGTTCTGAAGACATTTAATTTTCCGTTCTGAAGACATTTCTTTTTCCATTCTGAAGATATTTCTTTTTTTTTTGTTCTCTATACTCTCCCGTTCTAAAGACATTTAATTTTTCTTCTTACATTTTGTTTCATCCCTTGTGTGTTTTTCACCTTGGATTTTTTGTTTATTTTCCACATTTTAGAGAGAATGTTTTTTCCGCTCTCAAGGGCTTGAGCATCTAGGCCGCCGACCTTTTTTTCACATTTATAGAGAGAAGGTTTTTTCCGCTCTCAATGGTTTAGGTATCTAGGCCGTGGGCCTTTTTTTTATTCTGCTTTTTTGCATGTACTTTAGCCCCGTTCTTCTTTCTTTGGCTCATTAATTCGTCGTCCCACTTATTTTTTTCTTTTCTTCTTCTAACGTGATGTATGCTTGCGTTCTTTGAAAAGTCTCCACCATGGTCAAAGATTTTATCTTTGATAAATCTTCAAAGAAGGCTGATTTTGGATATAGCCCTCGTCTAAAAGCCAGTTTTGCAACTTTGTCGTCACATCTTTCCACTTTGGCCATTTCCTCCTCGAATCTATGAATGTATTAGCGTAGTGTTTCTTTTTCCTTTTGGGCGGCTATTTTCAGAACGTAGTATGAGTCCTCCATTACTGCTTGGTAAATAGAGTACTGTACCAGAAAGAGAGTGGACATGATAGTAAAGTTAGTAATAGATTGAGCAGGGAGGGAGTGATACCATTTAAGTGCAGTCCCGTCTAGACTTGTGGGGAATATCCTGCACATCAAAGCATCTTCATGTTGGTATAATGCCATGACTTACTCGAACCGTCTGAGATGATCTACATGGTCAGATTTCCCTTCATAACATTTGAATTAGGTGCCACGAACGTTTTCAGAATTGGGGCGGCCAAGATCTCCGGTCTTAATGTAGTTCTGGTGAGTGATTCCAGGTCAGTTTTTTCCGTGTTTCCCAGGTTCCATAGTTATATCATCTTTCTTTCCATCAACTCCCCCATGGAAGCTTCCGTCATGACTTTTGGTTGGTGAATTTCTCCCGCCTTCTCCTTTTTGTGTTCTTTGGACTGAACTTCTGCACGTGTCTGTGTAAGGTCCCGTTGTAATGTAGCAATATGTTCTTGTATCGTCTGCCACGCGTTGTGCATCATTTTAGCATTTCGTTGTTCTATCTCTTACATTCGGCTTACGATAGCTTGAAGTATCTCAATTGGGGGAGAAGAGTGATTGGCTTATTCATCCCCGTTCTCGTATTCTTTGTTAAAGGCGGTATTTGATCTGGTTTGAGGCATGTATTGGTTTTCTGGAGGGTATCTTTGAGGTTTCTTCTCGCTCTCAATGAAAACAGCAAAATGTAAGGGATTTTTTTTGTATGAAAAACCCTACGAATAAATAATAAAGATCATAATTTAAAGAGAGAATGAGAGAATAAAAATACCATCATTTATGTGAAAAATCCTTAAAGGGAAGAAAAATCACGAGAATATTATTGATATTCACTTGTGTAAAGGATTTTACATAGTTGTTGATGAGAGAAGAGAGAAAGGGCAGTGCCTTTGGTTCAGGTTTACTTAGGTCCTCTCTTTTTCTTTTTCATGTGCTTGTACTTATAGGCCTGATGATGATGATGATGATGTTGATGATGATGATGATGATGATGATGATGATAATAAAGGGATGATCATACCCCCTATTCTTTTGGCTGATGGGATTATTTTCAGGCGTGAACTCCTTTAGCTTGCTAATTCCTTTAAGTTATTTTGTCATCAATCCGTCAATCACTCAATCAGTCATAGCAATGTGGTGGTTCCTCGTGGTTCAGGTCAATCAATCATAGCCACTTGGTGGTCATTCTGAATTCATTTCATCCGTTCACGTTCTTCTTTCGGTCCTTTCCGTCCCAGAGGCATTGGTCCCCTCAGTCTTTTCCCGTTCTTGTAGACGTGGGTTCCCCGTCAGTTTTTCCCGTTTAACCGTTCACCTTTTCTTCCCGTTCTTACATAGTTCAGCGAATGTTTTGCTCGTTCAGGGTAGTTCTCCATGTCTCAAGTTCCTTTTCCTATTTCAGAGGTGCGGGTCTCCTGCCAGTCTTTTCCGTTGACCAGTCAGCTTTTCTCGTTGGCCGGTCTGCTTTTCCCATTCTGGTGCTCTTTCCCGCTTTCCTGCTCCTTTCCGTTCTCGCGTTCTTTCCCACTTTCTAAGGGCGCATGGTTTGTTCTTTATCCTTTATGGGTTTCTTACGACTCCAGTCCCCGTTCCTATTTTCCTGCTTGCGTTTTGTCAGTTCTTTGATCGGTCATCTTTATCCACGTGACAGTGAGTATTTTTTACTTGTTCACATGGTGCTTATTTTATTGTTTTACACAAAGCAATTTTGGTGTGTCACACCTCTTATCCGTCATAAAAAGCAAGCTTATAATAACAGTTCTTACATGAACCGCTATTACAAGTAAAAGTTTACCTTTGTATAACAGTTTTGTTAAAAGTAACCCTGACTGTTATTAAAAGATAAAATTGTAGTCATTAAAGGTAAAAAAGGGCCCGGACCCACTTATCTACAGGTTGATGCTCCTACATAAGTTGGTTCACCTAGCATTAGTATCCTAATCTAGGTTTACTAAACTAATCTTATGATGTTGTATTCACATAAGTAGACAAAATGTCCCCTTGATTGAATGCCTATATAGCTAATTCATTAAATATATACTTCACTGGTAAGCAGGCAATGGGATTTGTTTTTCTCAAACTAATTTAATTTGTCCAAAACCGAACTCTATTAAAAATTCAAATATATTTGCAAGTAATTCAATTTGACGAAGGATTTATTTCATTAACGAGAATATTTCACTGCATTAGAAATCTTCAAGAAATTTTATTTTATATTATTTAAATACATGACAACTCGTGTCATAACATTTTATAATTTTGTACTCATTCTAACATCGTAGGTTGATTTCTTTCACTTGAATTTATTTAAATTACATAAGTTAAACAGTGACATTAAATTTTAGTAATAGAAAATGAGAGGATTATGATCTATAATACAAGTAGTTCAACTTTATAGGAAATTCAGGTGTCAATCAAACAAAACTTGAGCGGGCAATAGAATTAACAATCAGCATATATTTCAACCTGAAATATATTAAAATTCGAAAAGAGATAACACCAACAATACAATGAGAGCAACAGGAAGCAACCAAGGAAAACGCTCCTAATTAAGGGTCCGCCAAGAAACCCAAAACAAATTGAAGAAAAAGTATTAGAACTACTCGTCTTCAAAAGAATGTATAGGTATGTTCCAATTCAGTAAGACACCTTTAATGCTATCACTAATATTATTATTATATATGTTGTGAATATTCCAAATCACTCTAACTCTAACATTACATGATGTATCTCTTTACCTTCATGTTGTATAATAATATTCTGATTCGTTTTAAAAAAATAGTACTCACCATTTGATAGGTAGTGTTAGAACTAGTTGAGAAAATTGACCTTAGCTAAAGATGATATTGATGAAATGTTTGACCGATATAATGATTAATCACACATTCTCACTATGATATCGTACGTTTGAGTGATATCATTTTTATATTTAGTATAATATTCACTTTGAAAAAATAAACTAAAGATGTGATCCTAGCTTCCCCTTTTAAAAACTGACAAATCGTATTCAAATGACATTTGGATCAATCAAATTGGTATATGATGTAAAAGTTCATCACGTAAACCCTAATTTTAGTCAAGCCGCTACAACATATTCAATTTGATAATTAACTTCTTCTTTTTTGCCTCTTCGCCAATAAAAAAACTAAAATAAGGAAAAGAACAAAGATTTTTCGGAAAGGTTAAAAAACTATAGTGCTCATTATATACATTCCCCCATAACCTCCATTAATTGAACTTGAAAAGCTATATGAAAAAGCACCATTAATTAGTTAAGTGAGAGATAATAGAAATGATCACTAGTTGAAGGTGAATTCATGGGACAGAAAAAGATGTCTCCCAAAAGTTAATTAATACAAACCAAGCAAACCAAATATAATATATAAAGGAATTGGAGTTTGAGAATAAAAAAATTAAGCAGACATTTTTAAATTTAAAATAAAAGAGAGCATCTGAGTTCAAACAAAAGAGAGAGAAAAAAGTGAAGTCTTTTCCTTGCTGTATCATGCTTATTAAAGGAGAGGACAGCATGTTATTTTTGTTAGAACTATAACAAACACTTTCTTCACATCTCTCTATAACTATTGCAAAGAAAAACAACGCAATGTCTTTGTGCTCTATATAATATGAGGGGCTGAATAGTGGAAACACATTATTAATTGTCACCATACCTCCATTTTCATATTTTTGTTTTTAGATTTTAATATTGCATTAATGTCTTATATTGTTTAAAATAGGGACGTTTCTATCAAATCAAGTATGAAAAGTTCAAGTTCAACATACAAGTAAAAGATAAGAAATAAACACTCATTTATTTAAGATAAATTTATTGGGGTATGCTTTGTTAAAGGTTATAGTTAAGAGGTGGTTTTGGTTAGTTTAGTTAGTTTAGGGTTATTCTTATCTTTTTCCTAAACTTGCCGATGAAGCTCTTTTCTCTCTTGCTCACTGCTCTCCTTCTCTTCTTATTTCTACTTTTTTTACTTCATAGTATCAGAGCGGTGAATGACAAGTGTTGTGATCCATGATAGACTGTGTAGAAATCCCTTCTACCCAAGATCAAGAAACTCATGAAATTCCTTCTATTCAAACAGCTTCCCAAATCAACTCTTAGATGAGCAACCCTACTCTTCCCATGCCTTCATCGACTCAATAGAGTCTTCCAATTTCTTCCCTAAATTCTTCTCCCCTCGTTAATATAGAGCCTTCCAATCTTTCACCCATTTTCTTCTTATCGAACGTCTCCAATCTAATTTTCGTTCGTCTTGATTCAAACAACTTCGTCTTGTAGAAATATCAATTTTCAGCAATCCTAAAGGGTCATTCCGTGTTTGGATTTGTTGATGGCACAATCAAATATCCACCAAGAATGATCAAGATCGATGCAAATTCAAAAATTGTAGCACATGATCAAGCATTGATAACCCTAATTAATGCGACATGATCCCTCATGGCGTTATCGTATGTCATTAGTTGCAGAACTTCGAAGGAGGTTTGTGACTCAATTGAAAGGAGATTTGCTTCAATTTCACGAACCAATGTTCTTTAGTTGAAATCTGATCTGCAATCAGTTTCCAAGAAACCTAAATCTGATCTGCAATCAGTTTCCAAGAAACCTACAGAGAATATAGATTCTTATCTTCAGCAGATAAAGGAAATCACAGACAAGCTTTCAGCTGTCTCAGTCCGCGTGGAAGATAAAGATGTTCTCATTTTCACCCTTAATGGCTTACCCACTAAGTTCAACACTATCTGGACTTCCATACGCACAAGGGCTGAGCCACTTTATCTCGAAGAACTTCATGTTTTTCTTAAGTCAGAGGAGCAATTTCTTGCATCTCAACACAATAATGAAGAAGTTATGTTTCAAAATACTGCACTTCTTGCTTCCTTTTCCAATCGTGGAACCAACAGAGGCAGGGGTTTCATAATATCCGTGGGAACAAGAACAATGCAGGGATGTTTAATCAAGATAGAGGTGGAGGAGGAAGGTATCAAAGTTGGTCTCCTACAACCTTGACATCAGTTCTTGGTGCTCCACCAGCCCAATCATCAACACCATTCAAGTCTTACCCTTCATTCAATTCTCAAGAGGGTAACAACAGTAATCAAGGTACTCATGTGTAGTGCCAAATCTTCCTGAAGATGGGGCATTCAACAGATGACTCCTTTCATAGACTCAATTTCTCTTACCAAGGAAGAGGACCCTCACCTAATCTCTCTGTAATGAATGCCACCACTCAAAACTCATAGTCAACAGACCCCCAGGTATGGTTTAGTGACACTGGTTACAACACTCATCTCACACCTGAACTGCATAACATTTATAATCCTGCTAAGTACAATGGTGATGAGCATGTCTCAATTGGAAATGGTCAAGCCCTTTCCATTTCACATATTGGTTCAGGTACCCTTTATATTCCATCTAAATCTTTTTCTTTGTCTCTAGTCTTGTGTGTCCCTAATTTGACTTCTAATTTGTTTTATGTTCATCAATTCTGTGTTGAACATAACTGCTTATTCATTTTTTATGCTCCTTGTTTCTTTATTCAGGACAAGGCAACAGGGGAAATAATTCATAAAAGGGCCTAGTGTTAATGGCTTATACCCTATCCCTACCTTTTTGCACAAATTTGTAGCATGTATTGGCATAAATAATTCTACCTCTATCTAGCACTATAGGCTTGGACATCCTGCACATTCTGTTGTTAAGAAAATTTTGAACACTGCACAAATTCCTTATATTGAATCTCATTGAGATAGTTGTGTTTCTATCACTTGCATTTCCAATAAAATGACAAAACTTTCTTTTCCTATCTTTGAATCCGTCTTTCTTACTCCTTTATCTTTAATACATAGTGATGTGTGAGGACCTTCCCCCACCCCTTCTTTACTTGGACATCGATACTATGTAGTTTTTATAGATGATATGTCTCGTTCTAATTGGCTATTTCCTATTATGCATAAGTCCGATGTGCTAAATGTCTTTAAAATTTTCAAATCTTTAGTTGAAAAACTTTTCTGTACCAAGATTAAAACATTTAGATCTGATGGGGGTGATGAATGCACCAGCCTCCCTTTTCAACATTTCTTGTAATAAAATGACATAATACATAAAAAATCACGCCCTTATACTCCTCAGCAAAATGGGTTAGCTGAGCGAAAACACAGGCATTTGGTTGAAATTGGGTTAACTTTGTTGCATCATGCCTCTATGCCTCCTATATCTTGGAACTTTGCTTTCGTTAATAGCTTTTTTAATTAATAATTGCTTGATTATGCTTCTTTAAGAGTCTTTGGTTGTGCTTTTTACCCTACCCTTAAACCATATATGAAAAACAAGTTCTCACTTAAATCCACTAAATGAAATTTTATTGGTTATACTCTTGATCAAAAAGGTATTTTATGTTATGATATTGAAAAAAAATACTATACTACTCGTCATGTATTGTTTGATAAAAGCAGTTTTCCTTTTGTAAATGCTCAAACTTCTACTACTAATGATAAGGAATGTTCAAATGTTGATCCCAATACCAGGTATAATCATAGTAGTCAATTTCATTTTGATGGCCATTTTGGTTTTTAAAAAAAAGTGGAACGTTTCGGATATTTCGATGTTCTGGTATTCCGTTTTGAAAAAAAATTCAGACATATAAAAATAATATTATAAAATTTATAATATAGCAGAAAATGAATCATGACATAAAATAAAATACACATAATTCTCATTAAAAACTTTTTTATTTTGAGCACTCATAGTTTATTCTAAATATTTCAATTTATTTAAAAGCATGAGCATAATATTTCACATGAAAAAATAACAAATTTATATAGAAGTAACCTAATTAATTTAAAGAAATCACTCATTTAATCTAAAAATAATCACTCATTTACTTAAATTTATAATAAAAACAAATCATACATTTAATCTAAATAAATTACTTATTCTAAAAAATAATTATAGAAATAAATTTAACCAATTACAAAAAAAAATTAACTCTACTAAATAAAGAAATTATTATTGAAAAATATTGAAGTAAAAACATAGAATGCAAATTATGTGATTCGTACCTGGGATAGGAATGTTTGATTCTAAAACCCACAACCACCCGAGCTATTACATTGTTATTGTAAATTGTTGCTTCCATTTATATTTAATACAGTTATAAAAATAAGGGTCTGTTTCGGCCCATTTTCTGTTTCACCCATTCCGGGTGAAATGAGCATATTCCGGCCGGAATTAACCGAAATTTTGGATGAAATTTAATCATCCCCTATTTCCTTTCGTTCCCGTCGCGAAGAACATTCTGGCCATTCCGACCAGAACGGAACGGAATTGACAACTATGGGTATAACACTCTTCTACCAATTTTACAAATTGTTTCCACTCAAGGTACAAAGAGTCTGAATTCTACTCATGATACTATAGTTAATGACAGATCTTTACCTAGTTCACATTACACAACACCTGCATACTGATGTGAATAATGGTTCCCTTTTACAAACTGGTCTCCCTGATACTACTACTGTTTTACCTGTTGATGTGCATACTATTTTAGAACCTCCTTATACTGCTGTTGTTTTTTCTTCTGATATACAACCTGGTTTGGACTTAATCACGCATCCTACTGTTTTGGACTCTTCTAATTATCCTGATATTTCTTCTAGTTTATCTATTAAGTTTCCTATTGATAGTGTCAACTCTCACACCACTACATCACATCTTCCCACTAACACACACCTTATGACAACCAGATCTAAATCTGGTATATCTAAGAAAAAGGCCTTTTTGGCCTCTGGTTCAGTGGTTGCTTCCCCTCCAACTAAATTAACTTCTTTCAGTTCTGCTGTCCAAATTCCAATTTGGAAACAGGCTATACAAACTGAGTATCAGGCCCTTGTTTCTCAAAACACTTGGAGCCTTATGCCTCTACCTCCTCATAAAAATATTGTAGGATGTAAATGGGTGTTTAA
Organism: Datisca glomerata; assembly: GCA_003255025.1. NCBI lineage: Eukaryota > Viridiplantae > Streptophyta > Magnoliopsida > Cucurbitales > Datiscaceae > Datisca > Datisca glomerata. The sequence continues at coordinate 652,002 of QANY01013613.1, read as the reverse complement.
TAAAAGTACACTTGGAGCCTTATGTTGATTTTTCTTGTAGATGTATTTGATTATAGATTTTATGTTTTATGTTAACTGATTCAGTGATTAGATTGAAGATTTTGATTACAGATTTTATGTTTGATGTATTTGATTATAGATTGAAATAACGAAGATACGAACCGATGAACCGACACACGACCGAACTGAACGTTTCAGTTTGATTCGATTTTTGCCCAAATAACCAACCGAACTTAAACGTGAACACTCATAAATCCTTGTATGACCTCAAACAATCCCTCTTCATTCATGCTACTTCTTCTTCTCTTACATATATCTTGCTCTATGTAGATGATATTATCATTAGTGGTACAAACTCTAATTTTATTGAAACTATTGTTCATAACTTGTAACAAACCTTTGATATGATTAATCTGGGTGACCTTAAGTACTTTCTTGGTCTTGAAATCACTAGAACTAGTGCTGGCATTTTTGTTAACCCACACAAGTACGCCAAAGATTTACTTGCTAAGGCTGGAATGCTTCAAGCTAAATCATGTTCTTTACCTTGTTCTACAAAATCACCTTTGTACGGTCATGTAGGATCTCCACTTTCTAACATAACACTTTATAGAATCATTGTAGGTTTTTTACAATACTTAACCTTTACAAGACCAGATATAACCTTTGTTGTTAATCATGTTTGACTCACCTACCACAACCCATTTCTCTGCTATAAAATGTATTCTCAGATATGATCTTGGAACCATTTATGATGGCATGTTTTTTAAACCTGAAACTCTTAATTTGTAAGCTTTTAACGATGCAGATTTGGCAGGTGATCCCTCAAATAGGAGATCTACCTCTTTCCTTTGTTCCAATGCTGTCTTTTGGAATGCAAAAAAATAATCTATTGTGGCAATGTCATCTACTGAAGCAGAATACAAAGCCCTTGCTAACACTGCTGTAGAATTGAGTTGGCTTAGATAGATACTACTTGACTTACATGTGTTTCAATCTTAGACACCGACGTTATACTGTGACAATCCCTCTACCATATCCATTGCTTCAAATCCTGTCCTACATGCACGGACAAAACATGTGGAGATTGATTCCACTTCGTGCGTGAAAGGGTTATGAAGAAGGACTTGGTGGTCAAGCATGTGCCTTCACAACTCCAACTTGCTGGCCTATTTTACCAAGCCTCTTTCTACTCCTCAATTTTCTTTTTAAAGGGACAAACTTATCCTAAAACCTAGGATAATTTTGAGGGGATGTTAAAGGTTATAGTTAAAAGGTTGTTTTGGTTAGTCTAGTTATAATTAGTTAAGGTTATTCTTGTTTTTTCCCTAAACTTGGCGATGTGGCTCTTTTCTCTCTGCTCACTGCTCTCCTTCTCTTCTTCGTTCTACTTCTTTGTTTTTTTTCTGTTTTTCTTCATGCTTTAAATGTAAAAATATTTCTCGAATTTTATGTCATTTATAAGTACACTCCTAAACTTACAAAAAAAAAAGAACTTCTCAAACTTCTTATAAAGATCTTAGTTGATTTTGATCTTATTAATTTTGATCCAGCAAAATTAAATACCTTAATTACATATTAACGTCATGTAATTTTTTGTGAATATTTTTTAAACTTATGTACACTATTATCAAGTGGTTTTTTAATTATTAAATTGAGGTTAAAATTAACAGAATGAGTGTTTTCTTATATTTACGTTACCCAGAAGTTTGAGATGCCATTTTTAAAGGGTGTACTTGCAAATGCCCTAAAGTTCAAGACGTGTTTTTTCTTTTTCTCTATTTATTATATACGTTTAATTCATCTTGTGTTATGCTCGTGGTTGATCTTTTATTACGTACACCTGTTTTTGTTGGATAAAATGGATCGAGTTTTTTTACAACATTGTAGTTAGAACCATAAATCAAATCAATACAACACATGCACAATTACATACTCCAAATAAAATTATAGAATAAGAACAAAATTTCAATTAAGGTTTATCGATGACAATATCTTAAAGACAAAATTGGCCCACGAGAGTTTATTTATACAAGCAACTACATTCAGTACACAATAATTTAAATTGAAAACAACAAACAGTTTTTCAATCTCTCACAAACTCACTATATATTCTTTCCCATACCCAAACTCAAAAAGATGATAAAAATTTTGGAAGGTTGCGAGGACAAAGGAGTCAATGATGTGTCTTGCACGAAAAAGAAAGAGATTTTGTATTCATAAACATTAGTTAAGGAAATAATGAAGTGAATAAAAAATGGAAGTTATTAATCATAGAAAATCATGAAAGGTCATGTTCCTCTTGAGAGTCTCTGAATTAGTGCACACGTGCAATCTAAACCGTCCATTTATGTGGGAAGGCTGGCCCACTTACGTATTTAGATTGAAGAATTTGTCTTTACAAGTAACTGCCTTAGTTGTGTTTTATGCATAGTTTATGTAAATATTCAAAGGAAAAGAAAAGGTAAAGATAAGATAAAGAAGAAAAGAAGGGATTAATGATGCAGCTTCTTAGTTAGAAGTTATATAATGAAAAGAGGGTGAAGTTATTGAGCTTTGTGCAATGTATTGTTGGAAAATGACCCATTGTTGCTGATGAATAAAGTAATTAAATGCTTTTGTATGTTCTCCTAGAAGACCTAATAATTATTTTTTTTTTATATTTTTATCATTGGACTATATCTAACTCAATTGTAACTTCTAAATCAAAGAAATTCTTAAACCCTTATATTTGTTATGTGTGTTTTTGAAGAATATGTACCATAGAATTTAGAGAGAATGGTCAAATCATCCATTTTTCAGTTCAAACTGTGAAAATGACTGATAAACTTTTTTCTTTTAAACAACACGAATAATGTAAATAATTTATTTACATCTGTGTACTTTTTAAAAATAAGTTAATTACTTTGGTCATGTTATCAAAAAAAATTCTGACCATTTTTATAGTTTAAATAGTTTGATCTGGACAGTTATTTTTTCTAATTTTTTGAGAAATATGAATAAGGAGAAATTGTAAAAATGACCCCTTTCCTAGTTTTTGTAAAAAAATCGAGAAATTTTTTTTGCAAAAATGGCAGAAATATAGTAAATACTCTATTTATCGCATGTAATTTAGTAAATAAAATATTTACTACAGTCATTTTTGTAAAAAAGATTTTCGGACATTTTTACAAGTCTAACCGGAACCTGTCTTTTCCTGGTATTTTTCCTATTAGGAAATATGGTTTAGTGATGGAGAGGACCAAATTGCAATGGGTTTGCCTGGCCTGTTTAATGGGCTTTCTTATCTTACTCACCTTCACGAGAGAAAATCACTCATGCAAATTCAAGCTTATCCTAGCAAATATGCTTGTCACCTTGAGTAATTAGACACATGTGTTCATTGAAAATCATCAGATTGTGACATTTTTATCGTTAGCGAATTTTTAGTGTTTTTTTTTTGTTTTTCCATTATTCAGATTTTTTAGACATGAAACATGAAATATACCTTAATCAAAGAAGATGGTGAGGGACAGGGCTTTTCTCCTGTTATGACGAACAGAATAGGACATGTTCAATCCGGTCAATTTTTTAAAAAAATGATAGACTAGATTAGATGGAAAAAAATTAAAAAAGAAATTTAAAATGTCACATCAAATGTATTTTTATTAACTTTTACTTAAGGTAGATTTGAACCGTTAAATAACATTTCAACGGTTAGATCGATCAAAAAACATCTCCTACTTGGACCACCATACATGAGGTGATCTAAATCCGATATGTCAAACACTTATAACCAGCTATGATGTTTTGTAATAAATTGGTCTGGCATTATTGTAGGGATGGGAGTATGTTGTCAAATTTGGGTATAAAGTAGCTTCAGAGCTCCATAGTAATGGTTTGCTCGACCATGCTGCTTTAGGTCAACCTAGTGCCTAAGTTGACAACAAAGACTTTTGTAAAAGAATTTGGAAGTTTGATGTGCCCCTAAGATCAATGGGCTAACAGTTTAGGGTTTACGGTTTTCATGATTATCTAGTGTTTGTTTTCCTGATTATCTAGTTTTGATTCTGGAGATATGTGTTCAAGTTCAATGAAAACATACCAAGTAAACACTACATTAAAAAGTGAGTTGGAATTGAGTTTCAGATACACACAACCGATGATAAAAGAGGAGAGTCTCATTACATTTCTCTTAGGGAACTAGCAGACCTTTAGATAGTACATCTCAGACACGTCGACATAGATGCAGTTATCGTTTCCCACAAGCTTAAGGTTGTCCTAGATTTTGATTTTTTCGGACAACACCATCACATTGGAGTGTATAGCTGATAGAGAAGTCTACTATATCCAAACGGTTTAGCCAACATGGTAGAGGTTATGAAGAAGAACAAGAAATGGAGATTTTCAGTCACTTCAAGGACCTTAGTACGCATGCCCTAATGGTAACTTACTTGTCGAAAAAATAGACAAACTAGTGTGGATGCTTATTTTCATTGACATACTTTCAGGTTTTAATTAGATTCACAGTTGAGGAAGAGGGATTCAAGTTTTAGGAAGACATTCCAAGCAAATCCCATATTAGAAAAGAGAGTGTTGAGGTTGAGACACACTTAACTGGATAAAATATAAGAAAGAAATTATAGGTTCTCTGCCTAAATGAGGATCTTAGGAAGAGTCTCATTGGATTCCTTCTAGGGAACTGAAAGCCTTTAGATGGTACATTTAAGTCATATCGGGCATAGATTCAGCATAATTTCTCACAAGCTCTACAAAAAAGGTTTTCTTTAGCGACGGATCATATTTCATCACTAGAAGTACTCTTTAGTGGCTGAAAGGTAGTCTCTGCCATTAAAACTAATTTCATCGTACAAAGATTTCAAGCTTAAGTTTGAGGCAACTTAGGTTTTGATTTGTCAGACAATAACTTAGGTTTTGATTTGTCAGACAAGAACGTCATAAGTTTGCAATAAAGAACGTAGAGTTGTAAGAGGTGTAATGTTACTTGATGACGACTTCATTGATAAGCTAAATATATCCAGACTAGTTATATACGACATGGTAGAGGTTAAGAGAAGAATGAGAAATGGAGATTTTGTAAGCGGTTTAAGGACCTTGACAGATATGCCTTACGGATAACTTATTTGTTCAAAAATAGATAAGCTGGTGTGGATGCTTAACTAGTTTCATGAACATATCTTTAGGTTCTAATTAGATTCTCAGCTAGGTAATGCCTGACAATATCTAGACGTGATTAAGATGATCAACTTTCATTTTTTACACCAATTAACATATTTTTTCAAAATGATGTGAGTAGGATACTACCGATCCTTGTCAAGGATCAAACATATTCTATACAAGTATTTTTCTTTGGAACACTTCGCTTTGTATATATATAAGAGTTAGAAAGTATGTCATTCTACTCCTTAAAACTTAGGTATTAAATATAAAGATACTAGAGTATTTTATCCAACACAGAAGAGGCAAAGCCAAAAGATGTAGGACAATATTCTAACACATCCTTTTAGACCGTGACACACGACATCCATTAACGCGATATATCAAACACATACCATATTACGCATCACATAATAACTTAACTAAGCAATACACAAGTACCTGCCTAAGTGTTAAGCAAACTAAGTTGAAATTTCTACCCATTCCACTCCTTAAAAAAATTAGGTGTTAAGAAAAGTGCAACTAAGTCATTTTAACTAGCACAAAAGAGTAAATCTAGAAAACTTGGCATAACATTCTAACAGTAAGTTTCATCGATATAATATTTATTGATTATATATATATATATATATGTGTGTGTTATTTCTTGAGCAATTTTCTTAAGGCAATATTTGGGTCTTATAAAATATGAAGGAAATTCAAAATGAGTGAGAATATGAAGGAAAAAGAAAATAGGCTTGGACAAAGAATGTATGGTTTGCTGGTAGGATCCCAAGATGTGCTTTCATCTCCTGGTTGGCCCTTCAAGATAGGCTTGCCACTATGGATCATGTCCAGAAATGGTGTCCTCAGTCTAGACCATATGTGTTTTCTGTACATCAGGCCTCGAAACTGCTCATCACTTATTCTTTGCTTGCCCTACTACTCAGCATATCCTGGCTCCTTTTCTGGACAAATGTGGCATTAATTATGCTACTGCTTCTCGGTCTTCTATTATTTATGTCTTGTTAAATGACTGTAACTTTAATCCTTACACTAGTCTAAGCTCTAAACTTATTTTATCTTGCTTCATTTACTGTGTTTGGATTGAAAGAAACAAGAGAGTTTTGTGGAGAAATTTGTAGACTCTCCCTCATCTATAGGAAAATTTCTAGAAGGATGAGTGAGATCAGGCTTTGGTTTCTTATTAATATTAGGAAGTTTAGATTAGACTCTTCTTTATTAGATCGATGGTTGTAAGCCTGACTTAGCTTTACTTTGTCAAGGCAGGTTCCTTTTTCTTTGTTTCTTTTGTCCTAGAGTATGCATTTTGTATTTATGTAATTTTTCTAGGTTAATATATTTACTCTTTTAATAAAAAAAGAAAATAAATTAATTGTTAAAATAATAAAAGTCCTTGTTACAACTATTTCTTCTTCATATTCCAAAAAAGATGAATTTAGATGAAACTGTAAGCTACCAACAAGTAAGAGTAACTAAATCAGCATCATTCAAAATCATTCGATTAACGAAAAAGAAAGAAAGAATATATCATGGAAAGTGGCTGGTTGCTCGTTTACATTTTTTAATAGAATTCTAACTAATTAACCATTAATCTAGTACTTGCTGACCAATCTTTACAGAAATCAAGGTCAAACAAACCTCTATTTTTTTTTTTTTGGAGCAGATGTACAAATGGTCAATTATTTTAAAGTTTAAACTGAACCTATATACATTTATGTTAGTGATTAACACTCCCTTTACTTGTATGCCTGAAATATTTTTAATGGTCATAACATGTAAGAATTTAATATTTTTCAAATAAGAATGAACGTTGTTGTTATGTGAATTTGAACTCAAAATCTCTCGTTCTAATATTATATTCAGTTGTCAATTATCGTAAAATCTTAAATTATTCGGTTAAGGCGAATCTATATAGTTTTAGTTAATCCTTAACCAGAGGATTGTACATTATTTTATTCATATACTTTGATGACAAAAAATAGAATAAAGAAAGACTAATATATAGGCTTCGGATCGTATTAACATTAATTTTTAAGGTTTCTAACTTACTCCAAAACTGAAAGATTCGTATTTTGCAATGACCAAAAAGAATTCATCTTTCACATTGTACGTGCTAGATAGTTCCATTCGACAAAAGTCCACTTTCTTACTGAGTATAGCCGAAAACTTCTGATTGAAGGTCTTCAGCATCTTGGAAATTCCATTGATAGATGAATTGGTTGTCAAGGGAAGACATAGAATGAGCGTTTTCTTCATAGCTATTATATGAGACATTTTCATCCAACATGACTGAATTTCCGTAATTTCTTATACATCGTGAATCTGTGATGTTGTTCTCGTAGTTCGACGACATAGATGTGGTTTTATAAGTGAGATTCGGATCAAACTGTGACATTGTGTTTGCACTTTCGGATTGAAACCAATTTCGGAGATCTTGAGGATTATGAGGAGGGAATTTTCCGTACCATTTCTGACTAGGGCTTTCGATGGTAGTATTATCGAGAAAGTTACGTGCTGCTTGTTCTTTCAAAGAAGCTAATTGTGACTGCAGATTCACAACCTGTACCATTAATCAAAACACAAAAAGATTTAAGGACATTGTTGTTAATCATTACTAACGAAGGCCTGAATTAGGGTTTCAACTACTAATCAACAATTTTGTAGACACCAAGAAAGAGGTACTAAATTACTTGTTGTTGGAGAGCGAAAATATGTGACACACAACCGTAAATAGGGTCTCGAACCCGAGCTTGAGCTTCGTACGAGATCGTCACGGCAGCTTCGGAACGATCACTAACAGGAAGGTGAGCTAGCAACTTTGACACATTACTAGCACCAAAAACTTTGTGGATGGCTGAAAAATGTGTAGCACCTTGTTCATGGCTGAAATAAGGTGCAAAAACACAGCCTCTTACACATTTTCTCCTCAAGAATTTGCAGGCTCCACATGGAGAACCAGAATTAGAACCTGTCATCTTTTTTTTTTTTTAGATTTTGGTGTCAGCTCTTTCCTCTTCCTCTCTCTAGCCAAGATTTGTGCTGTGAAGAAAGCATTAGTTATCACCAAGTTTATAAACACAAGAGGTAGAGAAGGTGGATCATATAATAATGACTAGTTAATTAAACTAGGTCCCCCTAATGGGTTACATTACTCTATATTTTTTAAGTTGGTTCTTTCTCTTTGATCATAAATATGTTTACATCCTAAAGGATTTTCAATTCTCAAATTGGGATTCCTTCAACATCCTCATACGACAAAAAGAGCTATCATAGACCCAACCCCATCTATATTTGCCTCATGATTTTTGGTTTAATTATTATACAATTATAATATGTATAAATGATGTTTTCAGGTAAATATAGTGGTTGATTGTACTAGATTCTGAAAGATTGAGGATCATAAATAAGGGAATAATTTAAGAAAAACTATCTTGTAGTTAAACTTTAAGCATAATTTATCCTTCTTAATGAAAATCAATTGATTGTATCATATGGGACTTGGCTATTTTTTCAACCTTTTCTCCCTACTGGAATTTCTATAAGATCTTTCGATATATCATTTTTCCAGTTACCTTCTTTCAGACTGCTTAATTGTACTGTATGAAAATGAGTCATTTTAAGATACTAGGAGTTGAGCATAAAATAAACTTGCATATATATATGATTAAGGATATGTGGTCTAAGGCAACCCTACTTTCTTTATGCTCTGATCCTAAGCCTAGCTGTTAAGACGTAATTTACAACCATTTCTAATCATGAAAGGGTCACAAATTAATATCATAATTAAGCTATAGCCCTTATTTATTTTGCTTCTATTTTTTTAATTGATCGATATGTTTTATATTTTATTCAATGTGATGGAAGGTTGAACTTAATTGGTCAAACCAATGGCCCTTCATCATCTGATTGGGATAAAATTATATTGAATTATCAGACAAAAAATATGATTTATTTCGCGTGCTTCACCAACATATATGCTAAATATACCAATTACTGAGGAAATTTGTCAGTACTAAAATATTCAGTGGTTGTTTTATTCACTTTTGTTCGAAAATTAACATATTATTTTTACCCATTTATACTAATTAAACTTTGGCCCCTCTTCCATTTTGTCATTCTCCATATTTTATATGACCTTTTGTTTCCAAAGTTTTACGTTCTTCTTTCTTCTTTGTCAAGGATAATTTTACCATTTACTTGAATAAAAGTAAGTAAATAGTATTCCTTGAATTAGGACTCGCTCAAAGAAAATAAAGATAAAAGACCAAAATTTTTTTTTTTCAGTTTCTTTATCATGTACTCTTATGTGTCTAGCACTACAACAATTATGTGTTGTTATAGCACAACACAACCACCTTTTTCTCTAAAACGCGATAAAAAACTAAAAGCGCGAAATGAAAATTTCATGAAGCTCTGCATCTCTCTTTACCAAATGAAAATTTCATGAAGCTCTGCATCTCTCTTTACCAAATGAAAATTTTCTAACCCCGCATCTCTCCTTCATTGTAGCTCTCTAAATCTCACAACTCTCTCGATCTCGATCTCGAAGTTCACAACCGAGCTTGCTCTTAGCTCGCTCTCGAGAACCTCTCTATCTCAGCTCTCTCTCTATCTCTCAGCTCTCTCGCGTGAAGCTTTCTTGCAATTCTGTCTTTCAGCTTCATTGCAGGTTTCTCTCACAACAGTAGCAAGCTCTCCCTCACGGCTCTCACTCTCTCAGATCTGTCTCCTACTTCGATTTCGCAGCTTAGAACCAGTGGTAAGGGTTTCATTCTCAAATCTTATCTGATTTTTGTCTAATTTATGACTTTTTATTTTTATCTAAGTTGATTAGGGCATGTGTTCCTGATTTCTGGGCATGCAGTGAGTTTTGAAATGGAAATGTTCTCAATTTCTTGTGAGGAAAAAAATTTCCCGGTTAGAGTTGGAAGCATTAATGATTTTGCACGGTTTTGGGTCTATCGCATCCTGCCCTACCTAACATATTTGTGTTTCTTCCAGGTCGAGCTAGGAGTTTTGAGCTTCTAATTACACGTCTGAAATCCAATCTTCGCCCTGGGTTTTAGGTTTTGTACAATTTCAAGTTTTGACTTTTAAATGTTGATAATAAGGATGTCATCTTATCTTAAACTGAAAGAAGACATAAATTTGGCTTCCTTTTTTCTGTTTTTGAGTTAAATTTTCTAAATTTTATCTGCTATATATCTCTGTTCATAGAGAAATTCTGATTTTTGTTTGTTGTGGATAATTGTTATAAGATACTTTCAAGTGAGATGCTCTACAAGACTTTCGAGAATCTTAATTACGATGTATCTCAATATTTATCATCCCTTGCATATATCATCATTTGCACAAAATAAAAAATACTTCACTAAATTTATATATAAGTAGTAATAGTTCTGGAATTAGGACGCACCAGAAAAATACTTCCATGTTAGATTTATACATTTTATGATATTTTTAAATCTGTTGCATACAAGGCGATGGAGAATGTTAATGTCTTACTAAAGTAGAGGCATAGTTTATACAACCATTTGTAATCATCCTGGTTTGATTTTGCTATAGTGAGAAAGAAAGATCAAACCTAACTATTATTTGTCCTGAAAATTTCTAGTGTCCGCATTGAAATGGAAAATTTATTCAGCATGCCTCTGGTGGGAAAATGTAGTGAATGAGACCTTTTAGATGATAATTACAACTAGTCCTTACCCCTTTTTTAAGATAAAAATCTTATTTTGCTAATCAAAAGAAAGAAAAAAGATGGATGTTGGATGCACTTTCTGATCAGAGTTCTTTTTCTAATTGCTGATATTATTAGGTACTTGAGTAGAACAATGCTAAATGATCAGTTCATGATTCAACGATGAAGCATGGAGCTTACATGTAAGTTTCTTTCTCAAATGCTTATAATGTGAACATTTTGTCCATAAGCTTTTCATTTTGTGTTTTAATTAGTAGTAGTAAAAATAATGAAAAGCGATATACATACAGTGCCAAGTTTATGAAGATGGATAAAAAGCACTATTCGATGCAACTGATTGCTACACGAGAGAAACTCTTTGGAAATAGAGCCACACATGAATTTGTTGTTGGGAAATTACAAACCTTCACTAATAGACGCTAAAGAGGCTATCATGCTTTGTCCAACAAACATCAAGGTAGTAATTTATTTTTTTTGTCTTACTAAGTAGTGTTCTGCTCTGCCCTCAATCCCCCCCCCCCCCCCCCCCAAAAAAAAAGAAGCAAAAGTCATTATGGGTATGTTGATTTGATGTTATGAAGCAATATGGTTGTTACTTGAACTCTTTACGGGCATATTATTAATTAACTTATCCCTGGTTATAACAACGTTGCATATTGTTACTTATAGATTATACTATCATATTCTGGAATTTTTACAAATTGGAAGATCATTTGTCATCTCTAAGTTGAAGGATTATTCACAGTTCTAATCAGTTACAATTGCAATATATAGGTCTGGCTTTAAAGTTTGTGTACTTTGTTTCTGATCTTCAGTAATAGAACTAATGTTATTAATGTTACACATGAAAAATTCATCTTGGTTATACCTTTCCGTTTCTTCGGTAACAGAACTAATTTTAAGATATATTTGCTTGTTGTCCAAAAGTTATGTTTCATATATATTTAGTTGATTATTTGCTTTATTCCATGAAATTGATAAATCTACTAATATGGACATTGCAAAGGAAATTGTTTTGGATCCAAAGACAGCTTATCAAGCAGCATGTAATGTTATGGTCCTCTATTCTCTTATTTCTTTTCTCGTATTAACATCTATTTTTCCCTTTTATCTACATTATTGCAAGTTTTATGGTAGATGATAGATGCGCTACTAGTTCTAGAGATACATTATGTTTCCCGTTCTCTCTTAGGTTTGGTTGGATGGGTGTTGTTATGAGAACATATTTAGATGAAAAGGGAGAAAATGAAGAAATTTTGTTTGTCTGTGTGGCTAAAGCCACAAAATTCCATGGAATTTCGGTTAGGATCTTTATCAATGCAATGGATTTGTTTTTGTCATAATCTGTTTTACTAATTTACAGTATGAATTGGGCCATTAGTAGTGACAGCATGTTTATACCGCTTATTTTTCTGTCAGTTTTCTCTTTCCTTTAATGTGCTAGTACTTGGTTGATGATTACAGGGAATGATCCAACCAAACATACTTCTTCATTCTACTGATAAATTATTGGGCCTGTTTAATTCTAGTTGCTGGCAACAACATTAGAAACTTTGATTTGTATCTGTGGGTGACCAGTAGGAGGAAAGCTTAATGGAAGCTTAAAGTGAGAGATATTATAAGATACGACACAACGGTTCATGAAGCTTCAATATTGGAAGACTTCCACCTCACTACAAGAAAATCCTTTATTTATTACATTGAAGTATACATGGAGTACTACCACCTCCCCTTCCTCATACGTCCAATGGCCGAGATCTACATAATTTAAGTGATCTGGTTGTAAAATTTATTTAGATGTAGGGTTATACTAGAACTTAATCTTTTCCTTAGGATGTATTACTTTGCTTGTTCTATGGAAGAATCAATATGTGATTGTCATTGTGAGGTATGATTTCTAATAGAATATTACACAATAATTTTGAGTAATTAAATAAAATGATGTGATTTTGATATATTGTGATATTGTCAAAATATATGTATTTTTCAATGTAATCCTTATACTTTCATGCAATTCATATTTGTACAACTGCAAGTATAAGTAATAAAAAGTATTTAATAACATTAACAAAACAAATAAGTAATGAAAAATACTATCAAAGACCTACGATTACATTTATAAAATGATATGAAAGACCTACGATAGCATTTATAAAATGTCGTAAAAGACCTACTACAACATTTATAAAATGATATGAAAGACTTTTTATAGCATTTTTAAAACGTTATGAAAGGACTTTTATAGCGTATTTTAAACGCTATGAAAAGTGCTTGATAGTGTTTAAAAAACGCTATAGAAAGCTTTTGATTGCGTTTAAAAAATATTATCATGGGCTTTTTAATAGCGTTTAAAAAACGCTATTATAGATAGCAGACTTTTAATAACGTCGGTATACATAACATTTTCGGAAACGCTATCGAAACCCTATAATAGCATTTTTTGGCCGCTATCGTAGCCATTTTTTGTTGTAGTGTAGATATGTTAATTAATTAGTTTCTTTCTATGTTTAACAAATTTTAGTCATGTTAATATATTAGTTATCGTGAAAGTAAGAATATTCTAATATGTTTTGACAATTTATTAAATTACTACACACCAAATATTAGTAATTGAAAATACAGAATCATTTTTGAACAATATTTTAAAATTATAAACGTACATTAAATTTACGAGTATATGAAATTTTTCGACAAGGAAATACAAGGTTGACCTTCTATTGGTTATCCTCTGGGAAAAAAAATTCTAGATCCGTCGATGCTTAAACTTATTTATGAACTCTAATATCGATGTTAGGCTTGGTTTAACTTCTACGAAATTTACGAACATTTACCTAGGTTCAATTCAGGTGAAAAATGCGCAAAGCTTTCTAGTTGAAAATGACGGGGGCTATCAAAATCCAATCAAATTTAGTTCATGAACTAGTACATGGACATGCCTTATATAATTAATTATATATAAATGACGATGGGTAGAACATATAATATTTTCAAATATTTGTTAAGATGTTTAGAGTGATGGGTTTTTTCTGGTCATATATTCAGTATATGTTCTGACCAAATAAGTACAGATATGCGTGTGGTGGAACCAAAAGACTTATAAAAGAAGCATATTCCTCAAATGGATGAAACAAAAGATAGTGACAGTGGAATAGTACACACTTTACCTAATGGAATCACAAATACAAGAGACAGACTATTTTCTTCATTACTGCTCCAATTAATTTGTTTTAATTAACTATTGAAGAGGGTCACGGTGTCGAGCAATGCTGTACAAATTGTCATTAAACTAATTTAATTTGTTTATAATTAATTATTAACCTGTTAAGAGTCACTTTCTTTTGTCACCCATTGGCAACAACATGTAGACCTTTGCCCCAGGTGTATGCATAAGATATAATAATCCCTGCTATGTTATTACTCAAACTTGTGTAAATGCAATTAATTGCTACGCTATTAGTCCATGTAATGTTAATAAAATGAACAACAATCGATTTTAGTTATACATGAATAAGAGTCTATCAATAGTCACACATATTATGATAACATTGTTCTGTGTTACATAATCAGTTTTGCTTTAATGAATATGCAATGTGGGTTGATAAAATTGATGATGAGTAGAAAATGGCTAAGATATGGCGTTTAGTCGTCATGTAAATGGTACTTTCTCCAATAAAGCATGGACAATGCCAGACTGTATTCCCTTAGAGACAAGAAGGCATTTCAATTAGTGGAGAGAATATTAAATTTGTAAGTTTTACACAAATCTTTATTTAGGTGGAATTTAACTAATCTTTGAAGGGAAATATCATAAATAATCCACCTGTCTAATCTGTTTTTGAAATGTCTCTCTTTTTTTCCAAAGGCATTTTGTTCATTTTAAAATATATATATATAGACACATTAAAATATTTATAGACACACATATATGATTCTATAACTAAATGTTAACTTATAGTTCTTTCCAACACAATCATATGTGATTCTAGCTCAAAAGTTAATAAAAAAAACAAAAACTTTGAAGTGTTAAATTGTGAGCTATCCAAAGCTTAAGGTACTACAAGAAATCTCCTCTTTAGGAATGAGATTTTAGTGACGAAGAAAAATTCTTCGCTAAAAGTCTAACGACCATATATAAGTTTGGTCGCTAAAAGATATCCTGACGAACTTTTATTTCGACGCACAGTAATTTCTCTACCGAAGAAAAATCGTGCGTGGGAATTTTTTAGATCTTTTACCGATGAAATTTTAAATTCATCCGCTAAATTTGAATCTTTATTGACGTAATCAAAATTTCATCTATAAAGGCCTTCTTGAAATAATGTCATTTTAACAAGGTTTTGGCATTCTCGTATTTCCCGAAAACAATTCATTCCCCTCAAAAATCACAAATTTCATTTCAGCTCCCTCCCTCTCACTCCCGCGACAGAGATGAACACAATCTTTGTTCGCCGTCTACGTCCATTGCCGTGGGCTTGCCGTGTGTTTTTGTCGTCGTGTGTCTCCATCGTTGTGGATCTAATTTGCCGCGTGTCTCCATCGGTCGAGGCAAATTATTTGAAGTATTTTTTTATCATTCTCTGTCACGTACATGTAAGCCTGGATTTTTAATGGACCTAACTCCTGAAGTAGTTGAGGAGGAAGATTGTTGATGTGATTGTTGGAACTTTAGACATCCTTCTTTGATATCATGTTGAATCGTGAATTATCCCCAACCTTAAAATGTTGAGGTGAGGTAAATATAATCGTTTGAATTAAGTTTAGGGTTTGTTCGTTTGGTGGGAAAGTTCAAAGTTTACCATGATAAAGTTGGGGTGTTAGTGCTATTACCATGTTTCTTGTTTCTTAAATGGTAAAATGAGACAAGACAATACCTGCGTAATAGGTCTCCTGCCAAATGCCACATGCCAAATGCAGGAATACATTTACCATCAAAATCAGTGATAATATTCATTATGTTTTTTCGAGTGATGAAGTAATATCTTATCTTTTCAATTTTGCCTTCATATAACATATGAAAACAGAACCCATAGCTCCTTTTAGATGACAATGTGAGTGAAAAGTTTTGGCTGCGGATAATGTGTGCAGAAGGTCAGCTCAACAAATGATGAAACTCGAGGTTTCTTATAAATACTTGTATGAGAAGAGGATATGATTCGGACAACAACCTCATGAAGGTCAGCTCAACAAATGCTTAAATCATATTTTCTAATGAAGTAAAATATGGAATTGAAAATAAGGTTTTATTTGTCTTCCATTTAGTTTTTTCATTGGATAAATCTGTAATTTCAAATGATCGATTATACCTTCAGTCCACAAAAGCTGCAACTTCGTTTTCAAAAAAATCTGGCCTAAAATCTATTCTAATTTTTTATCTTCTCAACTAGAAGATATCCAAATCTTTATAATTTAGTTAATAATGTGATTCATTTCGGCAAATATAACATAATCTATAAATATCTATTGAAAAGATAACAAAAATCCATAGAATACATTACCTTATAAACCCATTTGACTAAGTTGTTCTTGAAGCCAATTAAGTTTATAATACAAGATTCTCCCTTAGATCCTCTAACTAGAAATTCAAACGTTTCTTTGGATTCGATGTACACAATAAAGAAACAAAAGACCAAAAGTTCGAATTCCAAGACTAAATACAGAAGCTAAATAAATAAATAAATCTTCAGCTTATTAAAACTGAGATATAGTTTGAATACGAGGGATGTTTCAAAGTTAATGATATCATTGGGATCTGATAGAATCAATAAAGTGAAGATATCTAGGGGGAATTTAATAATTAAGTTGTCAATTCATGAGGGTTTGAAATAGATTTTTGAAAGAGATGGGTTTTTTTTACTAGAAATGGTAGGGGAGCATTGAATTTGACTTGTCTACTTATTATTTAATACGGATAAATCTATTCACTGGGTATAGACAATCCGAGACAAATTCAGGTATTGAATGCACAAAAAAGTTATTCTCATTGGGAAGATCTATTTGACAAACAACAAAGCTAGAGGTCAATTTCTCTCACCTCTTAACATTTATTATGTTGATGTGAATGACATCTACTTGATGTTCGATTGATTGTAATGAAAGATATTCTCTTTATGAATAAGGAATATCAACCCCTATATAATCTCACATAGAGTGATTCAACGATCTTCGTACCGATGACGGCCTACCATCTTAAAAAAGTTTTGAATGAAAAGCACAGTATTGTCATGGAGGAGAAAAATAGACAATTGGATCGATAGTTTTATAGTAATAAATTACCTAAAACACTATACATGATACTATAGTACGATGGGTCGTGCTTCCATATCTACCAAGTACCAGTATCAGTAGGACCTAATTTATCTTTAAAGCATTTCATATGCATTTCAAATGAAGTGGTTTTTAATGGTAGATTAAGTCTCAGCACCGGATCAGTATCGATAAGACCGGGCCGAGTGTTGCATTTTTTGTAGTTGCTTTCACCTGAACATAACATTAATTAAGGTCTTATTAAATTAGTGACAGTCGTCTGAGTCTCTAGTAATCAACAAATTCAGTATCCCCAGTTTATTAACCGACTAATACATGCTTGATAACGTAAGTTGCGTTAAACAACGTTAATAATTAGCTCAGAATCTTGGTGGCATCAGTCTACTTGTTCATGTCTGTTCTTTCAATAAAAATAGAGAATGAACTGCAAGCAAGGACCCATTTAGAGTCAACTGCATTTCCTGTCGCTTTGGAGGTTGAAAAAAAAAACTATAGAGTTTCACCATTCCAATGGGTAAACAACAGACTGCAAAGCATCAATAGGTATAGCTGATATCAAAGCAATATTGAAATTCATCATGTATTGTATCAATATTATGAATGAAACTGATCGCTATACAAACAAACTCAAACATTCTATGTCAAATAATTATTTCCGTTTGACACGAGTAAATCTTCTGTTCCATTCTTGTTCTAGTTTATAGCTTCAACCAATTCATTGTAAGTGAATCGTTAAAGCTTGACGTTCATAGCTCTCATCCAAGCGAACTATCTATCCTAAAATCAGTTACCAGAGATATTGTAGACATAACGCTATAAATATGAAATTGAAAACCATTCGGGAATATAGTTTTACCCCAAGGCACGGAACAAACATATTAGGCCGTCTTCGGGTAGAAGAAACACGTGCTTGCTAATATCATTTTGCTTGCTCCAGAAAATTTTCAAGCCACGTCTGGCACCAAGGAAAAGAGCCGCTTTACATTTGTAACTAAAAGTAAGACACTTCTTCAGCTTCCCACTTGATCCTACAGTAGCATAGGGGGGAATGTTGCAATATATTTTCCTTCAATTACCAAAATGCTACATAAGTAACAACGTGCTGCATGAGAATCTTGCATAGAAACACTGCAAAGTGTGAAAAAAAATAATAAAGAACTATTTGATGATGATTGACTTGATATTTTAAGTTTTAAGTCTAATACGCTGAAATAACGGCATCCCAGGTCTGCTACACACAAAACACAATAACATTTCACCCTAAACCTCCTAATTGTTTTCGCTTCAGATAAGCTCCCATTGCCATCACATGTGAACTGTGAAGGCATGATCATAGAAATGAGCTGGTCATGTAAGTATATTATGATGTAAGCTATTTTTTAATGAGTCACTAATACCGATATGAATGTAGTCAAAAGCCTTCAAAAAGAAGTGTCATTCAAAGAAAAAAGATGACTGACCTATTTGCTGAGAGTCATACCCTAGGTTGAATCGTAAGCACGTAATGATGTATATATCCCAGCTGTAGATGAACTTCTTTGAGATTATACCACTACACGCTTCGAATGTACTTTTGAGCCATTCTCACCCAGTTTTTCTGCAAATGATTTATTTTGGTCTGTTTTTTACCACATAGATACTCTGAGAATAGATTGCACTTAGAAATATTAACACACATTCATATTGATTGCTAGAAAGAAGAAAACTCAGGCCAAACTACAATGAAGGTGATAAACTAGTTTTCGTATAATAACTTTAGCCTGGCAGAAACTAAGAAGATAAAATACCACCAGTTTATAAATATTTAGAAATTATAAAGATTCAGGGCCCTGTCAGATTGGCATGGCGTCCTTTTATCGGGTTTTATATCAGAAAAAACCTGGTTGGAATCCTCGTCCTCAGGTCTCTTAGATGATAGAAACTAGAGCTGTATATCTCTATAGGGGCTTTTGTGAATAATACAATTTATCTTTTTACCGACAGAAAGAATAAATTAAATATTTAGAAATTACCAACTTTAAGGGCTTGAGTTCGAGCCTGGCTTGACTGAAGTAACTGTGACAAGCATTTCTGCTGTCTAGCACTGACAGCGAGGTCATTCAATGCCAATATCTCAATTGTCGAGTAACACGTGGACTTCAAAACCCCATCAATTCATTAGATGTCACTTGTCCCCCATGACAATCAAACTTCTACCAAATGGATTCAACATCAGGTACATAGCCAACTAGTTTCAGCTGTATATCTAGTTCAGTCAGTAACAAGTAGATTTCATCAGAAGATGGATGAAAACTAGCAGATGCAGAGAACTGATGAACTTTCCGTTCCAATTCAATCCAGCTTGACCCAGGACATTTCTTTTCTACCCTCAGTTCCTTCATGGTTACTCGGATCTTTGTAACCTCCCTCCATCGACTTTGTTCAGCATACATGTTAACCAAAAGGTTGAAGTGTCCACTATTGTCTGGCTCCAAAGTCATCAATTCTGAGACAGCAGTTTGAGCAATCTCCAAGTTCTTGTGAAGCTTACACCCATTCAGCAAGGAACCCCAGATGACAGTATTCGGTTTAAGTTCCATATTTCTGATCAGTTCTAGTGCATCTCTGAGCATACCAGCTTTACTCAGCATATCAACCATGCATCCGTAGTGTTCGATTTCAGGAGTGATGGCATAATCGCGGCTCAAACTAAAGAATCTCCTTTTGCCTTCTTCAAGAAGTCCAGCATGAGAGCATGCACTTAATATACTAACAAAAGTAACCCCATTTGGCCTAATTTTCTCTCTCTCCATCTTGCTAAACATGTTTATTGCCTCTTCTGCATACCCATGAACAGCCAGCCCTTCAATTACTGAGTTCCAACAAAACAAATTTTTATCCTGCAACTTGAAGAAGACCAAGAGTGACCTATCTAAGCTCCCACATTTAGCATACATATCAACCAGCGCAGATCCAATATAAACATCAAGATTAAATCCTTGATGCATCACATAAAGATGCATTTCTTTTCCTAGTTCAAGAGCTCCAAGATGGGCACAAGCCGAAATAATAGCTGCCATCGTCACTTCATCGGGACTAATCCCTTCCGTAGTCATGTCCATGAAAGTTGCTAGTGCTTCTTTGAACCTTTTGTTCAGAGAATAGCAAGTAATCATTGTTGTCCAAGAAATTATATCTCTTACTGGCATCTGATTAAACAACAACTCTGCAGATTCTACATTACCCAGCCTCCCAAAGCCATCAATCATAGAGTTCCATGTAGCAGTATTCCTTTCGGGCATTTCCTGAAATAACCTCCTTGCAGAATTCATATCCCCAACACGAGCATGGACAGAAACCATGGTAGTCCATGCAAAAGCATCTTTTTCAGGAATTTCATCAAACACCCTTCTTGATTCATTGAGTCTTCCAAAACTTGAATAGAAATCAATCAAAGCTGTTTGGACAAACACATGCGATTCAAGTCCATTCTTCCAAATGTGACCATGTACATTTTCACCGATCGTCAAACCACTAATGGAGGTGCAAGCTTTGACTAATGAAGAAAATGTATAACTCGTTGGCAAAACCTTAGCTTTTAATAGATGTACATAACAATTTAAAGCTAGAACTGGGTGACCACAATGCACAAAGCCTCTAATCATTGCATTATACACAAAAACATTGGGATTATCCATCATGGTAAAGGCTAAAACTGCATAATCTATACGGAAAAAGTTACAAGAGGCACTAATAAATTGATTCACCAAGAAACAATCTTGGTTTTCACTGACCTTGATCATGGTAGCATATATGCATTCAAGTTCTTTAAACATGGAGCATTTCTTTATTTGTTCAAGAAGAGTTTGTTTATCACTGAGGATGTTTGGTAGTTGAAAAGGTTTTGGGACTAAAAACCTGTTAAAGTTACTTATGCAATTTATCTGCCTAAAATTCATCGATGAGGAGGAAATATGCTTAGCTACTCTGCACCTGCAACTCTGCTTGGAAACAATGGAAGAAAATCAGAGCTAAAGATTCTAACCTCTGTTACTCCATCGTTCACCATTATCCATCAGCACGACTTCTCCTTCACAATCTCACCAAATTCCGCCAAAGAAATATTGACCATCACAGAGCCTTTCCGACGCTAAAAACTTCAGCCTGGAATCCTTTCTTTGTCTCTCGTACTACCCTTGCGCAGAGCTTGCCGCTAGAAACCAAGAACCCCCCCCCCCCCCCTCCCCCCGGGGGTTTGTTTGAAAACTAACCCCTACCAAAAACCAATTCGGATTAAATAACACCCTTTTTAAAATCTAGACCTAAATTCTAAAGCTCATGGGTAAGGATCAGGGGGTGTGTAGGGGAGGGGACTCGACGGATTTTGAGATTTTTTTGTCTCGTCCTAATATGTTTTTTTGTCCCATTTCGTCCCCCGATGAGCACAAAAATTGAGCGGCATGAGATGAGACAGTTCATGGTTCGGATGGGACATGAGGGTGGTACATGCCTCATTTTGAGACAGTTCACGGTTTGGGATGGGATATGAGAGTGGTACAGGCCTCATTTTGGGTCAGATGATTTGGGCTGATTTTTTCAATTGTTTTAAGTGATTTTTAGGCAAATAATAATATCATAGTATATTATTAGTTTTTATCAAGCTTTTAAAAATATTAGATTTTTGTCAAATATAAATGTCATAAATGTCATTCACAATATTTATCTGAAAATTAATGTAAATGTAAATAAATATAAAATAATATATATTTACAACTTTCCTTATTTCCTCTCTTTCCAATCTATTAATTTTCTCCATAAAAATCTCTCTCTATCATTTCAATATTTCTCTCAAATCAAAATAAAATATCTCTCTCACCATTAATTTAAATTTTAAATATTTTAATCAAATAACTATTACTTACCTTATCAATCATATTCTTTCTCATAAAAAATCATTACTTACATGATTAATGACACTTTCTCTCATCATAAAATAATAGATATTTACAATAATTACCTCGCTCCTCTCTATCTCCTTCAATTAACTCTTCACTTAAATAAAAAATATGAGCACTCTTTCTCTCTCTCTCTCTCTCGAGAAAGTATTTGGTACACCTCGAGTATTGAATATTCAGTACTCATTCATATCATCAATTGACACGTGTCTACAAATATTATATTTTATTCAGATTTTGAGGTGACTGAATAAATAAATTATTGAAGTTTGTAAAAGGTGTACACGTGTCATAAAATGATATGGGGGAGTACTGAATATTCGATACTCCAGGAGAACCAGAAAAATTTCCCCCTCTCTCTCTCTCCTAAAATCATGATACTATTATTTATCAAACTAAATTTAACAGTACATTTATTAGATAGCATGTCTAAATTTAAAAGTACATTTATTAAGCATTGTAAGTTAACATTTCCTATCAATGATTTTTTAATATGATATTTATTATATATATAAGTATACTTTTCTCGTTTACTAATAACTATAAATACGTGGTTATAAGGAGAGTTAATGAGTTAATGACATGGATTTTTAATACAATCTTTTAATATATAAGCAAGTTTTATCACTTTTGCCAATAATTGTTAATATTTATTTACATGTGTATCCGAAAATCGTATTCAAACTCGGTTTGTCAATTGGTTGATAAAAATAATTGACATATATTTATATTTACAATCGTTTAAATTTTTTTATCCTATTTATGTAAATTATTTTGTCAATGATTTACATCTGTATTTTTTTGTTATTTTTATCTCTCTCTCATCATTGCATTCTCTATCAAACCAAAACTCTCTCTTAAATCAAAATCTCTCCCTCGTCATTAAAATCCCTCTCTATTTAAAATAATATAAATGTAAATAAGAAGAAAATAATATATGTGAGAATAAAAAAATATACGCTCTTGGGAAAGAGTATAGAACTTGTCAATTACTTTCCCCTAATACAATTAAACATCACATTGAAGAATGATATAATTTCCTTCACTTTAGTTTAGTCCATATTGGAGTAAAACCACTTACAACAAGAGTCCTTAATTACTTTGCATAATTATTGTTCTTCACCGCCCAAGAATTCACAATGAGGTTTGTTGCTCATTTAAGTAATTTAATGACAGAGTCTTATAAGAAAGAATAACCTACCACTTGGACGATGAAGAACAATAATTATGTAGATTAATTAAGTTTCATAAATACCCTACCAAGTTTGACTCTGATACCAAAAGAGGTAAAATTACATATAATTTATGTTTTAAAAGGCAGGGTATTAGAAGCAAGAATTCACAATAATTTTACTAAAGGAAAATAAACTTACAGGTATTGAAAATTATTTTATAATAATTAATTAGTGCTCCCACTCACTAATTAACGTTGATGAAGAAGAATAAAGATTACAAAAGAAGAGGAAGAAGAATGTTTTGTTTTCATAAATAGTTACCTAATTATTTGATAACTAGTACAATTATTACAGAAAAAAACAAAATGCAAAGATTCATTGATAATTGTAATCTTAGACTTTGTGTCTTCATTATTGCTCTGCCATGATTGTTGTCTTCAGAAAGTCATTTATGACTGTTGTTGTCTTCAGAAAGTCATTTATGACTGTTGTTGTATATTGGAGTCCTTGATAATTATTATCTTGGATTCTGAAGCTATAATTGCTCACTTGATGATAATCATTTGCATTGTGCTGGAAAGTCATTAAGATATATCTTTAAATTATTGATTCTTTGATTTTAACATTGGCATTTTGCCAAAGGTAGATTATTTTTATTTATTCATCTTCACTGAGATTAATACTGTCAAATGGGTCTTGTGAGTCTTGGAAGGCATCTAAGCTCATTGTGGTAGGACGTGACCCTGTAATTTCTTTTCATCCTTCAATTGCTGAGGGAAAGCTTTGGATGATTGACCTTTCTGTATATTTGATTTAATTGGATGATTTGACTATACAGATGATTCAGAGTCAAAATTTTTATTGTCTTCTAGAAGGAGAAGCATTTTTAGGATTAATTCTTGCTTTAATTTGGATTTTGATTTTATGACCTTGGATTATCCCTTTGAAAAGGGTTTTGATTCGGGATTGGATTCTTTAGATGATTTGATTTGTGTATCTGGATTAATGGGCTCAATAATTTTTAATGGAGCCTGACGAGAAGGATTGGCAAATTTTAACTGAGCCGATATTGGCAAATTCATGGTTGATGGAGGTGATTGTTTTTTTGTATTGAATTTATCCCACCATTTAACATAATATTATATGATGAGGATTTCTTCCTCAATTGAATATTGCCACTTCAAGATCCAGGGTATTTTATATTTATTTTTAAAACAGAGTAATTGTGGAAAAGAAATCTCAATTGGTGAGGGTTTGTACAATTTCATAAATAAATTAAAATTTTGTTGAAATTTAATTAGAAATAATTCTAAGACAATGTCATTGATTGACCACCATCTTAAGAACAATTTTGGAAAAATAATTTTGAAGTTTTTATCAAAATTCAAAAATCAAGAGTAAGAAAAATTACTATTTTGATGTAGGAAAATCATGTGACAAGTATCAGTATAGTCAAAATAATTATATTATTTTTATTTAAAAGAATTTTGAGACTAGAAGGATGGGCTTTCCATTCTTCCATGGTTAAATTTTGAGAATGTAGAAGGAATGATAGAGGATCTTTCGTTCAAAAATTTTTATTGGGCTAATATTAACGGACTTTGTTTATAAGAGAATGTTTTTATAGAAACTAAGACTTTTATTCTTTCAAATGAGCAAACGAGGGCTCAATATGAAAGAGATTTTTGCTGGGAATTTTTTTAAAATGTGGAGATGATTTTCTATATTTTGCGATTGGTTGATTGACTAATTGTGGAT
Organism: Datisca glomerata; assembly: GCA_003255025.1. Classification (NCBI taxonomy): domain Eukaryota; kingdom Viridiplantae; phylum Streptophyta; class Magnoliopsida; order Cucurbitales; family Datiscaceae; genus Datisca; species Datisca glomerata. Next base: position 627,010 of record QANY01013613.1, on the reverse strand, counting down.
CAAAAGATTTAATAATTGAGAATGAGTCAGATTAGTTGACCAGGGTTGATTGGTAATTAAGTCTGATGGATCCAAGTATTATTAATTGAGTTTGTTTAGGAGTAGAAGACTCTTATTTAATTTGGTCCTTAAGAGCCAATTGTGGAGTTGAAGACTCCCATTTGATTCTAGCTTTTGAGGCATGGGGCCTAGACCCCATCTTGACGACCCTACAAAAGTTCACGAGTAAGGAAGTCAAGAATTGCATTATTAATGCCTTAAATATATTCAATGTGAAGATCAAAAATACTAAAAATGGACTGTCATCGAGTAAAAAATTATTTGAAAGTAATATTTTTAACATCTTTTTCCAAAACATGCTTTGCAGATTTACAGTCAATTTTCAAGAGAAATTTTTTATTCAGTAGGTCATCCTGAATTTTTTGTATACATAAGACAATGGATAAAATTTCTTTCTTGATTGTACTGTAATTTATTTGTGATCGAGTCCAAGTTCTAGATGTGAACCTAACAATTTGCTCTAAGGATTCTAGAAAAAAAAATTTGTAATAAGATACTTCTATATCCAACTTCAAAGGTATCAGTTTGGACAATTTTAAAAAATTTATTAGTAGGGATGCCAAGATAAGGAAGTGTCTTGACATGAGTTTTAATTTTCTTAATTAAGTTGTTATGGAGGGGGATTTTTCTTAAGCCTTTCAAAAAGAGGCTTGCAATCAATTCTCAAATTATTGTAAAAATCAGATTTGTAATTCAATGATCCTAGAAATCTTTGCAATTGAGTTTTGTCAAGATCTCATCAGAAAATTTATCAAAAAATTATATAACTCGATCAATTGGTTTAATAATAGAAATAATTTAATTTTAGTTGTAGAGATAACTAAACCATTTCAAATCCTATAAATCTAATCTTAGATTGAAATAATTTAATTTTACTTGCAGTGATAACTAAATCATTTTATTTTATTATCCTAGCAAACAATTCAATTTTTTTTCAATGTTGTTCTATTGATCTAGAGAAAATAAGAACATCATCAATGTAAACGATTGAGAAATCAGTAAATTGATTAAAGATTTTATTCATTATATTCTGAAATTCACTTGGAGTGTTTTTAAAATCAAAAGGCATTACATTCCACTCGTAACGGCCAAATGGAGTTACAAATGCAGTTTTATATTTATCATTTTTCATTTATTTAGATTTCTCAGAATCCACATTTCATGTCAAACTTATAGAAGACAACAGATTGTCCAAGTCTGTTGATTAAATCTATTTTATTTGATATTGGATATATTATCTATTCTAAAATATTGTTAAGGGGTTTGTAATTAATTACTAATTGAGCAAATCCTCGTTCAATTTTACTGACATTTTGAACATAAAAAGCCGAACAAGACCAAAGAAATTTGCTCCTTCTAATAATATTTTTATTGGGCAGTTTTGTAATTTTCTTCTTACAGAACTCAAGCATTTCAGAATTCATCTGAATTGATCGTTCCTTTGCTGGATATTCTTTTCATCAAATCACTTAATGTAAGACGGACAGACATTATGGTACTTCATGTGCCAGAAAGCATTGAGAATGTCAACATATAATTCTTTACAAATTTTTTGTTCAAAGATTTTAATTTGTTTTTTAAGAGCAGGATTTTGAAGTTGTTCTTCAATTCTTTTCAATTTTATTTCGTCTTGCAGAAAACATAATTATTTTTTTTACATGAAATTAAATTTATAGTTTTAAAACAGAATTTCGTTTGAAAGTTTTCAATTTATCATTGTGAGAAAAAAAAATTTTGAATATGGTAAAAGAATACAACTGAGAAATGAATAGTAAATCTAAAATAATTTTGTTTGTCATATTTTTTACTAAGATAAATGATGTTTTAAAACATACATTGTCTTGGCAAATATGAACTTTACGGATTTAATAATTGATATGCATTCTAGTACCATTGGCAGAGGACAAATATTCTTTTGTCTTCTTAAAGTACTTGATAGGAATGAGGTTTTCCTGCATACAATTCAAATCAGCTCATGAATCAATAAGAACCATTGAAATGAAATTAAAATCTTAGATTATTATTCTGATCATTATGTGTCATTTCTTATTTTGATATGATTAAGGATTTGAAGGAAGTTGCCATCATCTTGGACTTTAACAATAGGTTCTTCATCATCAAAAATTGGGGTTTTACTAGGTTCTCATACTTTACTAGATTCATGATTTTTTCTATTTTTAAAAGAATTAATTCTTTTGTTATTTATGTGTTTGAATCTTTTAATTCTTTTGTTATTTATGTGTTTGAATTTTTAATTCTTTTATTTTAATTTTAATATTTTTTATTTCTTTTTGAAGTTCCTGTAAAGTAACTTCTTTTTCCTTTCCTTTAACTTTGTTGAATTTCTCAAAAGTTTGTGAGAGCCTTGCGATATTATTATTAGACTTAGTATTTTCTTTCTTTTGAATTACTTTCCTAAGTCTTTCAAGATATTCTTATTTTAATTCAAAATTTTTTATTTACTAATTAAATCTAAGATAAGATTTTCTTGTTCTTCATTTTCATTTAAAACATTAATATTTTTCTCAGCTATCCTGCACCTCATAGAGATGTTAGAAGAATCACTATCAGAACTTGAAAAGTTTGATTTGTCAGATTCAAGAGATTCAAATTCTCCTAAATCTCCATACTACTTTCATAATAATCTATTGATTTCATGATTCTAAACAATTATTTTTTATCTTCGTCAGAGATTTTTAATTGATTAATTTTATTATTTTACTTGACAAGTGTTAGAAAAATGACCATTCTGACCACATTTAAAACACTTAATTCTACTTTTATCAACAAATTCTTTATTGAACTAGGAGAACAAAATACTAAACTTAGTTATCAAAGAGAATTTAAGAAATACTAAACTTATATATATTTATATTAATTAAATAATATTTTAAGTACAAATCTTGTATAGTTAAGAAAGTATTGAAATAAGAACCTTATAAATTGATTTAATTTTATAAATTTGGAAAAATAAAGTTTTTATATCTAATACAATAAAATTTTGTAATATATTATTAAAGTTGTTACATTAAATCAAGAACAATTTTATGTTCAATATTCACTACTTGAAACATTAACAATGTAGAAATCGTATAATTTCTATGTATTTACAATTTTGTTTCATTGAAATACTTTTTTTCCGACTAATTTTATTAAAAAATTTATTTGAGAGTTAACTATTCATAAACAATTGAAAATGGATAAAAGATTCATAATTCAACTCTTACTCTCAAGCCTAAGAAAATAACAAATTAACAATTGTTTGGGTAAATTAGAAATAATTTGAAAGGGACAAGAGAGAATTTAAAATTTTATAGTAAATTGTCATTATGCATGAATAGAATAAGTAATCATAAATTAACTATAAAATTATGCTATAGAGTAATGTCAATTATTATAACTTCGATGAACGTGATATATGAATTATTCTTAAAAAAACACAATAATCAGCTGAAGCATAAATATTGAAAATGTTATAACTAATTATACATGTGCATGATAAATTTTGTATGTTTGGCTATCCATCATATATATCATTTAAGAAAATGAATGGAAGAAAAAGGTTGAAACTGCCATTAGTCATAGAACGAAGCAAATGAGATGTTTTTGAGGACCTCTATCTTGAGTCAAACACTTAGTAGCATAATATATATTCAAAAGAACTTTTCAAAAAATCTCAAAAACAAAAATTATAGAGGAACTCAGTGATGGAAGCTGATTGGTGATCAAGCACCATGAACTCAAGATCTAACAAAATCCTAGGAGTATTGGTGGACAGAAACTCCATGACATCTTTTCAATTTGAATGCAATTTAGCTTGCTTGGATAGACAACCATAAAGTTACTTCAATCCTGATCAATTTATATTTGACCTCATTGTATTAGTCTTGATGGATGTAATTTTATGTTCAATTAACCTAATTAATTATTCTCATTGATATTAGACATGCATGAACAAAATACAAATAATAATTATACTTTTTCTGAAAGACACTTAGAGTCACTTTTGGATAATTATCTCATTCACTTGCCGGTTTCAAAATTGTTAATTAGAATGTATGATGAAGTTGTTAATTTAAGTGTAAACTAAATAAGTTTATTTTTAGAAGTAAATAGGAAAACTAAAAAACAAAAACGGAGTAAATATTATGTATTGGATATTGGTAATGAGAAAACCAACTTTTTTTTTCTAATAATTAGTTTCTCTACGGTCCCCTCTTTTATATATTTTAGGTTATTTAGGTTATTAGGCTATTATAGATAACTAATCAAAGATAAAATGAATAATTAGTTAATAAAATATTAAATTATCAAAATTGATTACTTAAAATTAAAAATAAATTACTAATTACTAATATGCATGGTTATTGTACAATCAATAAGATAATGACAATATAAGTCTTGATGAAAATGAGGGCGCCCATCAATAGATTTAAACGAAAGCTTAACCTGACCCTTTATACTGCTTTTTTGGGTTCATGAAACATGAAGGAATAGTTTTGTCCAAAAAAATTTCTCCATGTCTTATTATCATTGTTATTATTGATGAACAAATATAAGTACTAATAATGATAAAGATTCATTAACTAAATTATATACAAAATCTACATGCATATATTAGATTATCAAAAATTATGAATGGATGAATTTTATTGGTTACGATTTATCCTGAATAAGTCAAAATAAATAATGAGATAAGGATAAAGATTCAGAAACTAAATTGTATAGGAAACCTACATTCATGCATTATTAGATTTATAAATGGATAAATTTTACTGATTATCTTTTATTCTGGAATAAGTCAAAATAATTTTCTCTTACAAAGAGTCAACAATGTAATTTTTCTCTCCTAACAATTATCAAAACAATTTACCAAAATTAAGAGGAGGACATTTATGAAAATCAAAAGTTTCTCCATAATACGGCTCTTTTAAAGATATCATAGATTTTCTTCTTAAATAATTCTTATTCTTAGAAAAATATTTGTCAAAATTTTTAATTTTGTTTTTGTGAATTTTTTCTATAAGGTTTGTAAATTCTTTTAGGATTAAGATGGAAATTTTTACTATTTTTTTGGGAAGGCTCAATATCAGGTAAACCATATTACTCACAGAAATTGCTTAATTCGTATTTGGCAGTTTTCATTTCTTTTTTAATCTATTTGTTAATTTTCATGTTTATACACGTTCTTAGACATTCGTTTTGTATTGTAGTGATAATTGTACTGTAGGTAAGACTATTATAATCTATATTTCTTAGGTCATCATTAAGGACTGTTCTAATCTTATGGGCAAACAAATTTGGTATGCATTTTATGAATTTTTCTTCTAAAAGGGTTGATTACTATCATCCCTAGACATTACTCTAGACAAAAATATATTTTTGTATCAGTCAAAATCACTTAGGGTAGGACACTTAAGATTGGTTAATTGGTCATGGTTACACGAAGTAACATTACTTGGCGTTCCAATGAAATGTTCAATTATTACATACAATAGGGTATTAATAGCATCTAACGTTGTTTCCTGGCCCTCTCCAATGATTGAGGTTCCTTCAGCATCAATCTTTATTGCTGTAAAGATGATATTTTTAAATTCTTCAGTAAGATGTTTTTCTCACCAGGAATGTAACATTCTTGTGAATCCTATGACTAAAAGCTTTATTACCTCATTGTGAAACAAATTGTGTGTGATGATATAACTGTTGGCTACCATAGCCATGTGTTGTAATTTGTTGAGGACTTTCTATTTTGAAAGACCATCAATATTCCATCCATATAATTTTTCTGCAGAAACAGAAATTGATTAACTAAAGAAGATTCAGTAATTTGAATATCTGGAGGAATAAGCTTTTTGTGCCACTTCCTTTCTAATTTATTAATTTCTAAATTTTTAAATATTTCCTCAATATTGTGAATGGTTGAAGATTCATGTATTATGGATGATTCAAAACTACTATCTTGGTTGATTGCCTTAACAGAAGAAGTTGATTCAACAAATTTATTTTCAATTCTTGAACCATTTTATCAATCTTTTATTGAGGGGAACAATATTTAAGGCAGTTTTATCTGAAAGATTTATTAAAGGAGTTTCTTTAAGAGATTTATTAGGCTTAGGCTCATGAAGATCATCAACATTATCCTCCATTTTATCTAATTATTTTCATATTATTATTAAACTTTGATTAGTATAACTGAGTTGTTCAACGACTTTTTTATTGAGTTCTTCTTTCTTTAAAATCTTAAAAGGAGAAGTAGTTATTAAATAATTTTTGTAATTAATTATAATTTTTCAGGTGGGAGATGGCCAGTCGACACCACACTGGAGTCTTTCTTGACCCATTTGGTCTTGAAAATTACTTTAATATTCTTTTCATAAGTATATTTGATATAATCAAAAAAAAATATATCAACTCTAAATTCTTGTACGAACGTCTTTCATTCAGCAATGATGATTTTTCTTTGATCTATATTATATGTCTCTCTGAACTTATTGCGTCTATTGCGATTGACTGGGTCATTCATGTGTTGGGTTAACCCTCAAACCAGGTTTGTATTCTTGGCTATATGATGCCTAAATTCAAAAATAAGAGTTGAGGATTTACAAAAGGCAAGGTTCCTCGAAAATCAGATTCAGTTGGTGATTTAATTTCGTCAGAATGTTCAGTCATATTATCAAAAATTAGCAGATGGATTTGAAAATTTATGGCTATACCTTTTAGTCTTAAATTTTTTAATTTTAAAATTTTTAATTCATGTTCAAATTGATGGATTCTAAGATTTTGACTATTATTGACAGCGGTTTCAGAAAGAAACTTCTAGGAGTGCTAACTAGCTAAACTCCCTAATTTGAGAATTGGAATTGGAAGATTAGAAATTAATTTTAATAGTACCATCCGTGTACTGCTGGATATAATTAATATCTTCAATTCGGCATTGAATCAGAGTGGGTTGACTTTCATTGGTTAAAAGTCAAATGTGTAGGTAAAATAACATCAGACCATCTAATGGTTTTAGGAACTCTAATATTTGTATTAGTTTGGCTATATTGAATCAACAGGGTTTGATTTTTTGGACTCCTATTGATGACTTGAAAATTCATAACAGTTTTGGTTACTTTGTAATATAGTCTAAAAATCAAAGTTAGGGGTTGAACACCTTCAAGGATTTGGTTGGGTTTGGTAACCACTAGTTTTGATATTCAAAGTTAAGGATTTAAGAATATGGGGGTATGTCAAACTAACTGACAAATCTAAAAACTAATCAAAATAGATTGGATCATTCCAACGTAAAGATTCAATTAATCTTAAAATACTATCATTAAAAATTGTATATCTTGCATCACGCAAGACTAACATGATAGAGGTGTTAAAGCTTATTCTTGTAAGTGGTTTTACTCCAATGTGGACTAAACCAAAATGAAGGAAATTATATCATTATTCAATGTGATGTTTAATTACATTAGGAGAAAGTAATTGAAAAGTTTCATACTCTTTCTCAAGAAAATATATTTTTTCAATTATTTTTACATGATGTTAAGGCTTGAAGGAAGCAACAGATCATCTTGATTTATAAATTTTATTACTAGGGATTTTAGGTATATTCCATATCATATGATCTATTCGATCATCTACTAAGTATTCAAAATTTTATTCATTAATTATGTCTGATATTGTATTTATTATAGACATATTGTTTCAAGAAGAATTACTTCTAAATAATCTACTCATTGCTCAAAATAACTAAATTATTCTTTTGATTTAAAATTTTATCATGTATTTTGATTTTCAAACTTGCTATGACTTCTACAACCTCCTATGAAGCCGACTCTTCTCCCTTTACCTTTACAACTACCCTACCCTCGAGATTTGTGTATTCAAAGGTCTTATTGGGGTGCCTGAACTAAACTAAATAGAAATGGATACATAAGATTCACAGATTAGAAAAATAAAAATTAAAGAGAAATAATAAATTATAAAAATAACCTGTCACTTGAATGGAGAGTCAGATTAAATAAAAATAATTATTTAAGTAAGTAATTAAGCAACAATAACAACAATAACCAGTCACTTGGGCGGTGAAGAACAATAATTATACAAATTAATTAAGTTTAATAAATACCCTACCAGGTTTGGCTCTGATACCAAAAGAAACAGAATTATGTATAATTTATATATTTAAAGACAGTGTATTAAAAGCAAGAATAGCAAGTGGCTGGTATATTATTGTTCACTAATATGTGAATTCTTGCTAGTATTTAAAGACATGGTATTAGAAGTAGGAATAGCAAGTGGCAGGTATATTGTTTCTCTAATACTCAGTCTTTAATTACTTAAATTATACGTAATTCCGTCTCTTTTGGTTGTTGCTACTGTTTCTTACTTGCTTCTTTGAATAATTATTTTTATTTAATTTGACACTCCACTCAAGTGGCTGATTATTTTTATAATTGATTATTTCTCTGTAATCTTTATTTTTCTAAACTATGAGTGTCATGTATTAGTTTCTATTTGGTTTACTTTAGGCACCTCAATAAGACTTTTTGGATACATAAATCTCGAGGGTAGAGTAGTTGTAAAGGCAAATGGGAGAAAAATCGACTTCATAGGAGGTTGTAGAAGTCATAGCATGTTTGAGAATCAAAATACATGGTGAAATTTTGGATCATAAGAATAATTTAGTTATTTTGAGTAACGAGTAAATTCTTTAGAAATAATTATTCTTGTAACAATATGTCTACAATAAATATAATATCAAACATAATTAATGAAAAATATTTTGAATACTTAGCAGATGATCGAATAGATCATAGGATATGGAATATACCTAAAATCCCTAGTAATGAAATTTATAAATCAACATGATCTGTTGCTTCCTTCAAGCCTCAACATCATGTAAAAACACTTGAAAACATATATGTTCTTGAGAAAGAGCATGAAATTTTCTAATTATTTTCCCCTAATGCAATTAAACATCACATTGAATAAGGATATAATTTCCTTCACTTTGGTTTAGTCCACATTGGAGTAAAACGACTTGCAAGAAGAGGCTTTAATACCTCTGTCCTATTAGTATTGCGTGATGCAAGATTTTCAAATTTTAATGATAGTATTTTAAGATTAATTGAATCATCACTTTGTAATGATCCAATCCATTTTGATTATTTTCCAGATTTGTTTGTTAGTCTAACAGACCCTCATATTCTTAAATATTTAACTTTGAATATCAAATCTAGTGGTTATCAAATCTTTGAATGTGTCCAACCCATAGCTTTAATTTTTAGATTACATTACAAAGTAGCCAAAACCAATATGGATTTCCAAGCCGTCAATAGGAGTCCAAAAAATCAAACTGGGTTGATTTTAATCTAGCCCAAAGTAATGCAAATAATACAGTCCCTAAAACCATTAGGTGGTCTGATATTACTTTGCCTACAAATTATCTTTTAACCAATGAAAACTTACCTACTCCAATTTAACGCTCAATTGAAGATATTGATTATATCCAACAAGACATGGATGATACTATTAAAATTAGTTTCTAATCTTCTAGTTTTAATCCTCAAATTAGAGAGTTTAGCCAGTTTAGAACTTCTAGAAGTTCCTTTTCTGAATCCACTGTCAATAATAGTCAAAATCTTAGAGTCCATCAATTGAATTAAAAAATCTAAGACTTAAATGACATATCCACAAGTTCCCAAGTCAGTCAACCAATCTTTAATAATCTGACGAAATTGAATCACCAACTAAATCTAATTTTTAAGGAACCTTGCCTTCTATAAATCCTCAACTCTTAGTTTTGAATTTAAGCACTCTAAGCCAATAATACAAACCTGAATGTGAGGGTTTAATCCAACACATTAATGATCCAGTCAATCTTAATAAACGCAATAAGTTCAGAGAAACGTACAATATGGATAAAAGAAAAATCATTATTGCTGAATGGAAGACGTTCATGCAAAAAATTTAGAGTTGATATATTTTTCCTTGATTATATTGAGGATATTCATGAAAAGAATATTAAAATAATTTTCAAGACCAAATGGGTCTAGGAAGACTCCAGTGTGGTGTCTGCTAGCCATCCCCGACCTAAGAAAATTATAACTAATCATAAAAGTTCTTTAATCATTGCTTCTCTTTTTAAGATTTTAAAGGAAGAAGAACCCAATAAAAAGGTTGTTGAACAACTTAATTACACTAATTAAATTTTAATAACAATAGGAAAATAATTAGACAAAATTAAAAATAAGATTAATGTTCTTCATGAACTTAAACCTAATGAATCTTTGGAAAAAAACTCATTTAATAAATCATTCAGGGAAATTGCTTTGAATATTCTTCCCCTCATTAAAAAGATTAATAAAATACTGCATGAATTGAAGAATAAATCTGTTGAGTAATCCTTTTCTGTTAAGGAAATTAACCAAGACAATATTTCTGAATTAGAAAGCTATAGGTCATATTCCTATGAATCATCTGTAATTCATAAATATTCAAACATTCATAATATTGATAAAATATTTAGAAATTTAGAAATTAATAAATTGGAAGGGAAGTGGCACAAAAACATATTCCTCAAAACATTCAGATTACTGAATCTTCTTTAGTTAATCAATTTTTTGTTTCTATAGAAAAACTATATGAATGGAATATTGATGGGCTTTCAGAACAGGAAGTCCTCAACAAATTACAGCACATGGCTATGGTAGCCAACAGTTACATTACCACACACAATTTACCTCACAATGAGGTCATATATCTTTTGGTCATAGGACTCAAAGGAATGCTTCATTCTTGGTGGGAAAAGTATCTCACTGAATAATCTAAAAATATCATCTTTATAGCAATAAAGATTGATGCTGAATGAACCCCAATCCTTGGAGAGAATAAGGAAACAAGGTGTGATGCTATTAATACACTCTTTTATATAATAATTGAACATTTCATTGGAACGTCAAGTAATGTTACTTCACCTATCATGGTCAATTTACCAATCTTAGGTGTCCCGCCCTAAGTGATTTTGACTGGTCCAAAAATATATTTTTGTCCAGACTAATTTCTAGGGATGGTAATAATCAGCCATTTTAGAAAAAAAATTCATCAATGACTTACCAAATTTGTTTAACCATAAAATTAGGACAGTAATTTAGTGACGACCTAGGAAATATAGATTATAATAGTCTCACCTACGGTAGAATTATCACGAAAATACAAAAAGAAGGTCTAAGAATGTGTATAGACATGAAAATTAACAAATAAATTAAAAAAGTAAATAAAACTACCAAATTACAAACTAGGCAATTTCTGTGAGCAATAGGGATTACTTGCTATTGTTCATTCCCAAAAGAGTAGGAAAAATTCTCATCTAAATCCTAAAAGAATTTATAAACCTTATAGGAAAGAATTCCACAAAAACGAAAATAAAAAATTTTGACAAATACTTTTTAAGAAAAAAATTAATCAATAAAAAATTTGTAGATAAAAGTAAAGTTAAGTGTTTTAAATGTGATCAAAATAGTCATTTTCCAATACTTGTCAAGTAAAAAGTAAAATCAATCAATTAAAAATCTCTGACAAAGAAAAATGTTTAGAATAATTGAAACAATAGATTATCGTGGAAGTAATAATGAAGATTTAAGAGAATTTGAATTTTCTAAATCTGACGAATCAAACTCTTCAAATTTTGACAATGATTCTCCTAACATCTCTATAGGGTGCATGGATAGTTGTTGTCAAAAAATTATTAATATCTTAAACAAAAATGAAGAACAAGAAAATCTCTTGTTAGATTTAATTAGTAAAATCAAAAATCCTGAATTAAAATAAGAATACCTTGAAAAACTTAGGAAAATAATTCTAAATAAATGAAATACTAAGTCTAATAGTAATACTAAAAGTCTTTCACAAACTCTTGAAAAATTCAACAAAGTTAAAGGAAATGAAAAATAAGTTACTTTACAATAACTTCAAAAAGAAATAAAAAATATTAAAATCGAAATAAAAGATTCAAACACACAAAAATAATAAAAGAATTAAATCTTTTAAAAATATAAAATTTAATTAAAATCATGAATCTGATGAATTAGGAGAACCTAGTAAATCCCCAATTTCTGATAATGAGGTTGAAAAACATGTTGTCAACAATCAAAATGATGATAATTCATCAAAATCCTTAATCACATCAATATGAAAAAATAGCACATAATGATCAGAATAATAATCCAAGATTTTGATTTCACTTCAATAACTCTTATGATTTAAGAGCTGATTTGAATTGTATGCATGAATGATTCCTTCCTACCAAGTACATCAAGAAGACAAAATAATCTTTGTCCTCTGCAAATGGTATTATAATGCATATCAATTATGAAATCCCTAAAGTTCATATTTGTCAAGACAATGTAAAAAAATTGACAGACAAAATTATTTTGGGTTTACCGTTTAATTTTTGTTGTATCCTTTTACAACAGAGCATGAAGTGATAGTTACTTATCCTATGGATAAATCTGTCAAATTCAATTTTTTTCTTTTTTTCACAATGAGAAATTGAAAACTTTAAAACAAAATTATATTTTTAAAACTGTAAATTTAATTTCTTGTAAAGAGCAATGATTATATTTTGCGTAAGACGAAATGAAATTCAAAAGAATTGAAGAACATCTTTAAAATCGTGCTATTAAAAAACAAATTAAAATCTTTGAACAAAAAATTGTAAAGAATTATGTGCTGACATTCCCAATACTTTTAGGTACATGAAGTACCATATTGTCAATCTGCCTTACATAATGAAATTTGATTAAAAGAATATCCCAACAAAGGCACGACCAATTCAGATAAATTTTGAAATGCTTGATTTCTATAAAAACAAAATTGCAGAAACTCTCAATAAAAATATTATTAGAAAGAGTAAATCTCGTTGGTCTTGCTTGGCATTTTATGTCCAAAAGGCCAGTGAAATTGAACGAGGAGTCCCTCGATTAGTAATTAATTACAACCCCCTTAACATTGTTCTCAAATGGATAAGATGTCCAATACCAAATAAAATATACTTAATCAACGGACTTGAAGATGCTATTATATTCTCTAAGTTTAACATGAAATCTGAATACTCGTAAATCCAGATAAATAAAAATGATAAATACAAAACTGCATTTGTAACTCTATTTGGTCATTACGAATGGAATATAACGTTTGTTTGTCTTAAAAGTACTACAAGTGAATTTCAGAATATAATAAATGAAATCTTTAATCAATTTATTGATTATTCAATTGTTTATATTGATGATGTTCTTATTTTTTTTAAATCAATAGATCAGCATTGGAAACACCTTGAATTGTTTACTAGGATAATAAAGTAAAATGGTTTGGTTATCTCTGCAAGTAAAATTAAATTATTTCACTCTAAGATTAGATTTCTAAAATTTGAAATATCATTCCATTATTAAACTAATTGATCGAGTCATATAATTTGCTGATAAATTTTGCGATGAAATTCTTTACGAAACCCAATTGCAAAGATTTATTGGATCATTGATTTACATATTAGATTTTTACAACAATTTGAGAATTGATTGCAAGCTTCTCTTTGAAAGGCTTAAAAAAAATCTCCCTCCATGGACAACTGTCCATACCAATTTTATTAAGAAAATTAAAACTCATGTTAAGACGCTTCCTTGTCTTGGTATCTCTATCAATAATTCTTTTAAAATTGTCCAAACTAATGCATCTAAAATTGGATATGGAGGTATTTTATTAAGAAAAATTCTCCACAATCTTCAGAGTAAATTGTTAGGTTCACATCTGAAACTTGGACTCAATCACAAAAAAAATTATAGTACAATAAAGAAAGAAATTTTATATGTTGTATTTTGTACACAAAAATTTCAAGATGACTTACTAAATCAAAAAATTCTTTTGTAAATTGATCTGCAAAACATGTTTTTGGAAAAATATGTTAAAAATATTACTTCAAAATATTTTTTTGCTGGATGGCATTCCATTCTTAGTATTTTTTCTTTTAATATTGAATTTATTTAAGGCATTAATAATTCAATTCCTAACTTCCTTACTCGCGAATTCTTGCAAGGTCGTCGAGATGGGGTCTAGGCCCCATGCCTCAAAACCTGGCATCAAAGGGGAGTCTTCGACTCTCCATATTTTAGAAAAACCCCTAGTAAAAATCCAGATGATCATCCCCATATTTTAGAAAAATCCCCAGCAAAAATCTTTTTCACATTGAACACTCATTTGCTCATTTAAAAGATTCTGCTGAAACAACAAAATCTCATTTCCTTCTAGATTTTCACTTTGACCCCGGTCACAAGGACAAAAGTCTTAGTTTCTACAGAGACATTCTCTTAAAAATAAAGTCTGTTAATATTATCCCAATAAAAAGTTCTGAAGGAAGGATCCTCTATCATTCCTTCTACATTCTCAAATTATAACCATGAAAGAATGGAAAACTCATCCTTCTGGTCTCAAAATTCTTTTAAATAAAAAATAATATAATTATGTTGACTATATTAATGCTTAGCACATATGATTTTTCTACGTCAAAATAGTGATTTTTCTCACTCTTAGTTTTTGAATTTTGAAAAAAATTTCAAAATTAATTTTCAAAATGATTCTTAAGATGGTGATCAATCCATGACTCTGTCTTAGAATTATTGTCCAACACTTATAACCAAGGGTGGCGAAATCACCCAAATTTCTCTTGGAAGAATAATTAGAATGTGATGAATGCACCAGTTGCTACTTAGTTTCAATTTCAGCCTCAACAATCTAAATTTTCTTTTGAAGTTGCTCTTACCCAACTCACAGTCAATACTACTCAATTTATGGCAAGAACATATGCTACACTTCAGAGACAAGAAGCAAGTAGTCAGAGTCAAGCTGCATCTATTCAAAATTTGGAGCTTCAAATTGGCCATTCTCTCCGTGTCTCTCTCCCCATCTCTGTGTGTGTCTCTCTATCTCTCTCTCTAACTCTCTCTATATCTCTATCTTCTTATCTTGCCATCTCTCTCTCTCTCCATCGCTCTCTCTCCCCCCTTCCCCCTCTCTCTCAAATGAACACTCTCTCTCTTTCTCTTTCTCTTTCTCGCTTTCCCTCCCTCCCTCTCCCCCCTCTCTCCCCATCTCTCTATCTGTATGTCTCTCTCTCTCACTATCTCTCTCTATCTCCCTCTCTCTCTTGCTCTCGTTTCTTTCGCTCTCCCTCTCTGCCCCCTCTTACTCTCTCTCTCTCATTGTCTCTTTCTCTCCCTCGTTATCTCTCGCTCTCTCTCTCTTTGGCTATCTATGTATGTCTCGCTGTCTCTCTCTCTGTCAGTCTCTTTCTTTCTCTCTCACTCTTGTTATCTCTATCTATCTCTCACTTTCCCCATCTCGCTATCTTGCTCTCTCCCTCCCCCATCTCACTATCTCTCTCTCCCCCCATCTCGCTATCTTTCTCCCCCATCTCACTATCTCTCTATCCCCCATCTCGCTATCTCTCTCTCTTTGTCTCTCCCTCACTATCTCTCTCTCCCTCTCTCCCGCTCTCTCCCACTCTCTCCCTCTCTTTCTTCCTCTCTCTCTCGCTCTCTCTCGCTCTCCATTGCTCTCCCTCTCTTTCCCTCTCCCTATCCCCCTCTTCCCCTCCCTCTCTCCCCCTCTCCCTCTCTCTCTCTCGCTCCCCCTCTCTCTATATATGTCTATCTCTCTCACTCTTTCTATCTATCTCTCTCCCTCCATATATCTCTCCCGCTGACTCTCTCTTATTCTCTCTCTCTCTCCCCCTCTCATTATCTCGCTCTATCTTTTTCTCCCCCTCTCTTTCTCCCCATCTCTCTTGCTCTGTCACATCTCTCTCTCTCTTGCTCGCTCACTCACTCTCACACTCTCTGTCACTCTCCCTCCCTCCCTCCCTCTCTCTTCCCTCTCCCTCCCTCACTCTCACTCTCCCCCCTTCTTGCTCTCACTCTCTTGCTCTCACTCACTCTCTCTCTCCATCTCCTTCTCTCTCCCTTTCTTTTTCTTTCTCTCTATCACTCTCCCTCCCTCTCGCTCTCTCTGTCTCACTCTCACACACACTCTCTCTCCCTCCCTCAATCTCCCTCCC